>JAKSZP010004645.1:0-40289 GCA_022478985.1 Massospora cicadina
TTTTGGGAGAAATACAGGTCAAGCATTGGACCAGAACTGGTTATCTTGTCTCTATGGATAATAGTCTTCATATTATTATCAATTGAATATCATCTTCTATCAGACAACGCAAATTGTGCACATACTAAACTTGTTCAGTTAATCAATTTTAGGACTATCAGTCTTTAACAATCAGTGAATGCCCTTAAATTTTAACAATTGATGCTCTCTACAGGGACCAATAGTTTTAAAATTTTAACAACCTGTAAGTCTCAAAGGCTCTTTAGCTCACGCAACTTGGGGATTTCTAAACCTTATTATACAAATTTAATTTCTTCCACTAATATAGCATCTCAAAATTCTAAGTTCAGCTGGAAAAGGCACACTTCTCAGGTTTTAGCTTGATATAAATTCTCTCAGTTGTTATATCACTGACTTTAGGGGATCTAGACGATTGGTTAGGTTTTAAAACCTTTATGTCATCTAGGTATATGATCATACAACTGGGTTTAAGATCTTGCATATTGTGAACCATTTCCAATTTTAACGAGGTGGGATCATTGCCTAATCCTTGAGGGATCTGGGTAGCCTGAAATAACCCTTCTTTGCATTTTAAAGTGCGTTTTTCTTGATCTTTTAGAAGAATGATCCATCTGCTAAAATGCTGTCGAGATACATCATAGAGAAGAAATCTGAGCCAGAGAGTTGGATCAGGTCATTATCAATCCTTGTAATTAATAGCAGTCCTTCTTAGTGAGGCTGTTTAGCTTCCGTTAATCCACAGATATTATGTGACCACCGTTCTTCTTCTTTATGAGTAACACTGGGAATTACCATGGAATTTAGTTGGGCACAAGTAAGGTAGCATACAATAATTGTTTGAGCTCAGTCTTCATGTATTGTTCCTCTATCTTCAAAATTTATATATGGCTTTAATAAGATTGGGGCTGAATCTCCCATGTCAATACTATGAGTCAAGATATTTATGTGACCATAGTCAACATCTGACGTGGAAAAAACATTCTGATAATCTTCAGGTGATCGATGCACTTTCAAGTTGCTCCTTATTTAACTTATTAGATATATGGACTTGAGAATGGCTCAAATAAAATTTTTGGCGGGTAGGCTAAAATCAAGGTGAGTACCATAAAATGTACCCTATTAGTTTTTATTAATGGGAAGTAATAAACCTTTTCAAACTCTTGATGCTTCTTGATTAGGATATCATTGTTGATTAAGTTCACAAGTAAAAGCTCAATAGGCCGCTGATAAGCTGAATCGAGGACTTTTGGCAAAACTCATGTTTTAAACCTACTTACCCCATCGCTATTAGTGATTTACAGCAAGCAATTTGAGGTATACTCAGGGTTAAGTTGGTGGAAATCACACTTTGTTCTCCTGGTTTGATTTTTATCTCCTTGGTGGCATAGAATGGTATGCCCTTTGATGCATCTACTGATTCAGGTAGTTCTTTCATGTTTATTACAGAGATAAAATCTTTAAAAGGTAAATCAGAAACAGGGAGCTCCACATGTCAAGAGTAATACTTCTTTATGGAGTATTTATTATTCATTACAATAGGAACTTCATATCTGAGAGGTGATATTTATCCTTCTTTTAATTAACCGAGGTAAGCTGACCAGGGGACAGACATTACCGAATATATGTGAAACTAAGAGAATAACTAAGAAATATAAAAATTGGGCACCCCAGGGTACTCAAGTTACCCCTGTTGCCAGCGGGACTGCCAGGTATGGTGGGGTTGGTGCACTACTCTGAGGGGGTTTCCCCTGCTATGGAGCAGGTGTGAAGGAAAGGGTCTGTGTGGAGGAACCAGAGTGGGAACCATGATTCTATGAGCGCTTTTTGTCTTGGTCTCATATATCCATAGAGCCAGGCCTGGAAGTGCTCTACTAAGTGGACATGAAATCTGTTAATAATCCCATGAATGGTTGGGACCGTGCCCTTGAGCGCATCTAATGCAATTGCATGTATTGTCCACATTGCAATGGGTATTATTAGGGAGCGGAGGGTAGATGGGATTGGTGACTCGATCTGGAGCGCGAAGATACTCTTTGATATCAAGAATTCCTGTTCGTTTTGAATCTTGAGCAGGCGTGAGACTTCCTGCCATATAGCTTTGGTTGGGGGGCATGTTTCTAGGTGGTGATGTAGGGATCCCTCCCCTCCACATACTGCACATGTTTTGTGGAGGGAGTTGGTGTGTCCGCCATCCTAGAGGTCCTTCTCAAACAGCGCCAGGCGTTTGCTCTTATCCTTGGTTGTAGGAGTGGATGGTGTGTCATTTTCCACATTGCTTTCTGTGTGGTTAAATCATAGGGAATGTCCAGCATATCTAAGTATTCTATCCTAGCTATGCTTGAGGTTGTTGCGAGCATATCCCTCTGGGGGTGGTTTTATGGGTTTCTTAATTTGAATTGGGGGCTGGGTCGTCCCCTTCCCGATATAGTACCCATGTTCTCTATGGTCCATCCCATATGGTGGATAGTTCAGAGGATATGTTTGAAATGAGGGGAGGTTCCATGCGGACCTGTTGCAGTAGGGTGCTTGCAAGGTATGAAAGTAGTCTGGGTGGACTATGTGGGTTGATTAATTTGAGCGCCTGTGCAAAGTTAATCCTTGCTGCTCTGGACCAATGTTGTTGCGGGAGGTCTGGAGCAAGGATTTACTTTATCCAGGTACCTAGGATGTGATTGGCATGGCTCTCAAAATCCATTAGTCCCATGCCTCCGCTTGAGCGTGGGCCAAATAGTGTTTCCATCCGTATAGGAGGGTGAGAGCCAGGCCACAGCCAGCCCTGGATAAGCGCGCAAATTGAGGTTATAAAGGTAGGTGAGAAGGCTATCGCATGGGCCTGGTACCACAGTATTGGGAGGATGAGCGAGTTAGCAACTGTAACTCGCCCTGTTAGTCCTGGGGCTCTCCCCTTGAGGGAGGCTACGCGTTTGGATACCCGTTGTAACAGGTTACTTTCCATTGTCTCATTAGCATATCCCCTTGATTCTAGCCAGATTCCAAGGTGTCAGACAGGAGTTTTGGTGGGAGGTGTTGCAAAGGGTAAAATAATTGGGTTTTTTCTTCGAGTGTTGGTGTGAGGTTCTGATGTTTTGGCCCAATTGTTTGTGTATTTGCCTAAGAGGATGATTTCTGTCTTCCTTTTGTTGAGCGATGCATTGCTCACCTTGGAGTATTCCTCTAGAGTGTGTTCCAGCTGTCGGGCATCTTCATTGTGTGCTATACCTGCTACGCAGTCATCTGCAAAGGCCAGTATCTTGACTGTTGGTTGTCCTTGTGCGGTTATCCTCATGAGACATGAGTCAGTTACTCGGAGGAGCGGGTCAAAGCTGAAATTGTATAGCAGTGGGCTGAAGGGATCCCCTTGTTTGAGCCCTATGTGTGGTTTAATCTTGTTTGTTAGGAATCCAGGGCCGCATACAGCCATGGTTGCAGATTCTGTTAGGAGCATCGCCCATTTTATGAACCTTGGTGGGAGTTTGAAGGCATGTAGACATTCTTTTAGGTATGGCAGCTAACACGGTCATACGCCTTTTCCTGATCCAAGAAGACCAGGGCACCAGTTGCTTTGATTGGCAAATGTTTGCAACAGGGTGTATGTTGTTCCAGATTGAACGCCCTGGTATAAACCCAAACTGGTTGGGTGATAGGACGTTAGATGCAATTGCATCTAATCTAGCTGCTAAATTTTTGTTAGAATTTTTGTGTCAGTGTTGGAGAGTGCAATTGGGCGCCAGTTGGCCATGTCCAACTTGTCACCCTTTTTATACAAGGTTATAACATAGGATTTATGGCCTCCTGGTAATAGGCGTGTTTCCAACAAACTCTGGTTCATTGATGCCAATAGTAGGGGGGCGATTTGTTGAAAATATTTTTTGTAAAATTCGTAGATTATCCCATCAGGCCCTGGGCATTTCCTACGTGATGCACCGTGAATTGTTTCCCAAAGCTCCTCCCATGTAATAAGGGATAGTATATTGTAATTTGGTGGTGTACTTTGTATCTTGGTAGTTTGAATAAATTCTTTAATTTTTTGAGGATCTGTTGGCATATCACGATATAATTCAGTGTAGTAGCAGTGACTTCCACCTTGACTTCCTCAGGGTCAGTTGCCACGGTGCCGTAGGTCTTGCAGACCTGTGTGTATGTGGTCTGGTTTCCGCAGGAGTGGAATTGGCGGAAAAAGTATGTCAAACAGGTTTCGCCTTCCTTTATGAACTTACCTTTGATCAATACTTTGATTCTGTGTTGGTGTTCAAAGATGAGATTATTAAGTTGGGCTGGAATTTCTGCCCATTTGTGTCCCCAATTAGGGCTATAGCCAGATCTCAGAGTATTTTTTTCCAGGTGGTCTAGCTCTGCCAAGTTACGCTTGATTGTGGCTGTGTCCGCGATGTACTTGCGTGATGCAATATGTCAGGTTTTGTTGATTAAATCTTTTTTGAAATTTTCTCATGTTCCGATGGGATCCAAAGTGAATGGGGATGTGAATTCTGGGTTTGTAGCCTTGTTTTCAACCCATTCAGATATCTCAGGAATTTTTATATTTTCTGGGTGAAGCTTTCTCCAAGGCGACACCTGTGTGTGGGATTGGGTTGGCGCTAACTGCACCGTAACTAATCGGTGATCAGAAAAATTGATCTTTTTTGTTGTAAATTTGGAGATTCTTGAGTGGTGGGATTGTGGGATGAGGATGTGGTCAATATGACTCATTGATAAGAGCAGTCCCTCACTTATGTTGGGTCTTGTCATATGAGGAAGGATTGGTGAATTGGGGGGAAGAGTATCCTGTAAGCCAAGAGATGCCTTCATTGTGCGAAATTCAATGTGTACAGGTGGGTATCCCCTGGGATTAAGCCATCGATCTGTATTGGGGTTATCCCAGCAGTTGAAATCGCCTAACATGATGATATCTGTTGGGAGGGTGAGGGTAGAAAATTTTTCAGAATTTTTTTTCTTTCAGTTGCAGTGCATGGTGCGTAGATACATGCTAACGAAATTATTTCATCTTGGCATGTGTTTGTTGCTACCAGGACTTGACCGTGCAAGTGTGATGATGAATTTGTAATTTAAAATGTTTTGTTGTTTTAGACTATCACCCCACAGTGAGATGTCCATACTGATTGTGATGGTGCGACCCTGGTTGACCAGGATTCTTCTTCCCCTTGTAGGCAGTGGGTTTCTTGGATGGCCAAGATGTCTACAAGAGGTTTTCGCAGGAATGCCAGCTTTTGGCTTGGGACGTATGAGCCCTTGGCTCCCGCGATATTTAACATCCCTATTGACACTGAGGTGCCCATGGCGCCTCAGGAGCAGTTGGGAGGACCCTCTGGTCCTATCCCACCGCGGCTCATTTTGGCCATGCTCCGCATCTATACTCCAACTCATTCACTGCCATTGTTGGTTCCCTTGATCTGACCCAATTTTTCGTGGGAATTGTGGTTTTTTGCATTTGCGTCAACTTTTCCTGCACAGGTCTCATGTTGATTTGATGCAGGTTGTTGATTGGATTTTATATTTTTGAGGTTCAACTTTGTTGCATTGTGCACCGCATTTTCACCCAAATTGCGGTTGCATTGTTCCTCAGTGTGTGCTTGACTGATGACTCTTTGTGGCTCAGTCTGGTTACCGTGAAAATTTTTGACCTGGGCATATTGTTCTGCTTGGTTGGTTCGGTGAATATCTGAAATATCCTCCCAAATTTGTCCATGGTTAATGGCGGATTCTGCGTGTGCCGCCGCTTCAGCTGCTGCTCTCTTGCAGGCTTTTTGTGCTGCTTTACACTGTTTACTTGTAACTGGGTCCACGATGGAGTATTTTCCATCTTCACCCCAGCGGAATGGGTGGTGGCCATCAGTCTTTTTGGCGAAGTTTTCATTATCTTCGTCCATAGCTTTTTCACAAAAATCATTTTCCATTAAGCCCTCTTTTACAGGGCATGCATGTTCCTTGTGGCCCAGTGAGCCACAGTGGTTGCAAATGGGTGGTGCGCGTTCCAGTGTAACTTGGAATGCAGCTGACTGGCCCCCATCTGCAAAGTGAAATTCTGCTGCGCAGGGAATTCTGGATAAATCCTCTCCCACTTCTGGGAAGGAGCTGATTACAGCAATAGCTTTGCCCGTGCACAGGTCAGGAATTAAGCAAAATCGCTGTAATTTGAGTTGTTGGATTTCTCTGTAGGCCACAAGACCTTTGCGGAGCTCCTCCTCGATTACCTTACAGGGAAGGTTGGAGGGGAGCGAGTCAAAGAAAAGAACAAAGTTTTCGCTTTGTTCCATCTAGTGCGCGCGCGGTGCGCACAATTTTTTTGCCCTCTGGGAGGGCAATTTCCACGCAGATTTTTGCTGCAGCATCGGCTTAATCGGCTGTTTTGAAACCAATATTGATCCAGCCATGGCACATGTTGTTGGTGGCTATGTATACTGCGTGAGGGAAAAGTGAGGGCTGTGCCTCACATGTTTTCTCCCACAGGGTCAGTGACTTATCCCCAAGGAAGAGTCTGATCCCATGTTCCACCTTTGACAAAGTTTGGTTGAATTGACTGTACATGTATTGCGCGTGCTTTACAGTAAATACCATAAACCCAGATGGTGTCTGAGTTTGCGATTTTTTTACAGCTTGGGTTCCTGGTCCCCCTCCAGGGCGTTTCTTGCCCTAGTTGCACCGTTAAGCGCACCGCTTGACGCGATGCTCGCCCATGCTGTATTATTTTTGTTATTAAAGTCGCCCATCTTTCCTGTGTGTGATTATCCAAATTTTCTGTTCAAATTGAATCATAGTAACTAAAGTGATTGTTACGAGAAAGAAAAGCTTAGCTAAAAACCTTCTTATTTTTCTAAGGTTACTTTCCTAGTTTATTATAAGCAGTGTCAACAAATTCTTATATTTAGTTAACAATAGTTAAGTTTTAAATACTAGTGCTTAATTTAAGTTGACAAGTCCTGTGCTATTAGCACCAGCGAGCATTAGTTCAAGCAGTGCTTTTTTAAGTGGTGATCAATAAGGGGCCTGTACACCTCAATCGAACTATAAAAAATGGAGGTTGGTGGTGTAGGTAACCCTAACGACCTCACCGCTGAAACAAACCCCTTGTTAGCTACTTTAGAACTCCAGTTAGCCAGTGCTTTGTCTTGCACCAAAAGGCGTGAGCAGCACTATTCTCAAGGCCCTCATGGGCCTTTTGTGTTCATCATAATTCCCCCTAAAAGACAAGTCTACCCCAGGAGAGGGTAGCATTGCCACTTTTCTGTTTGTTTACGAATCAATGATGTATTGAACAACTGACCATCAAAAATTAAGTACATCCTTCCAAGCTTGAGCCGTATAGCTTAAAAAATAATGGTTCCCAACATGGTCAACCTCGGCACCTGGGCGGAGGTTAAACAAGCACTTATCTAAGAGTTTGGCTCCTAGTAGAGTTTACAGAAACAAAAACAGGCCTTTATATGCCTCAGCAAGAAAAGGGGAGAATTGCTTACCACATTTGTTGATCAATTTTGTGCTGAAGCTCAGACCTTGGTGCTCGCAAGAATGCTACCTCTTGATGATTCTCTTGCAGCCATTCTAACTGGCTTAGCTTCTAACCCTACTATAGCCCAGCACCTTATCTCCGTTAAGCGTCATCTCCAGACTATTTTTGATATCAAAGATGCTCTGCTGTGGATTGCAGATATCAATAAAACTTAAAGTCAATACAGGAGTTGGGTCAAATTCTTATCTTCTGGCCATTGATGAATTCTTAACTGAAGCCCCACTAAAGGAGCTATGTTGGCCCCTACTCTGGTTACCACCTTAAAGCCAGCACTTGCAGTGCAACTCAAACCTGATCTTCCTCTACTCTGCAAACCTGAAGTTCCTATGCTAGCTAGTCAGAGTGCATTTATTGACTATGGGCAGCGCTCCCTGCCCCACCTTGTCGCCAAGATTATCTTTTGCCATCTAATAAGCCTCTTCAAGTGGTCCAAAAGCCTAAACCTCTATCTCAGGTGACATTCGCCCCACCAACAATGGGTTCAAGGACCAGGTCGCTAAAGCTAAACCACCTGTTTCCCCATGGCTCACAGCCGTTGATCACCCCAAAGCTGGCTTAGTTAATGCATCCACCTCCATGACGCAATCTCCTCCAGCCAAATCTAATCGTAAACCTGTAGCCATGAGGCATCCCAAACCCCCTACTTTGAAGGTCGAAAATTGATCTGTGACAATTACAACGCCTCCCCCAAAAGTTAATAAGGTAATGTGTAACCCCAGAACCTATCCTGCCATAAGGGAAGCCCTGAACCTACCTCACACCCTATGGGCTCCCTAAAATGCATTGATAACCCTCCAATGACGAATCTGAAGGGGGTTATGAAGATGTGGGTCATTAAGTCTTAGGAGCCACAGGTGAAGTGGAGGTACCTGGAAGGTTGAGCCCTGAGAGAGTGTAAATGGCTAGGATACCCCACAGAACTTATCTTCATCAAGTGCTAAGGGTCTAGAGGTTATTGAAACTGCTAGCGACGCTGGAGAGCTCATTGCCACACTGATTCAATCTACCCAGTGTTTATACCCTGCAGTCAATTCAAGTAAGATACAATGAAACTGCCAAAAAAACTTTTCTTTACTCTCCCTTTAAAAGAGGTCCACTCTTTCTCCCCAACTTAGGTGGAACCTTAATCAAAAGTGGAGGTCATTGTCAATTGAGTGCTAGTTTAGGCTATCCTTGACACTGGGTTATCAGTGAACATTGTGTCAAATAAAATCATAAAAATATTAAGCTGCCCCTGGACTTGATTATAACTAAGAATTTTTAACTGCCGGCCCAAATATCACGCACCATTGGGGCATACTCTTCTCTGCCCATTCTTTTTGGGAAGCTTAACTTGTTGCCCCAAAGGGTGGCCTTGATCAATAATATCTATGATCTACTCATTGAAACCCAGCTTATGCTCGAATAAAAAAGGTGTTTTTAACTTGATCATGGCTATATCTCACTGCTTAACTATGAGGTTCCTCTGATTCTAACCAATGAAGAGCTCAATAAAAAAAGTTTACGTTTGAACTGTTGAGTACCCCTCCTCCCTTTATCCCTACACTACACAACGGCAGGACGCAACACAAAAATGTTGCTTCCAAAAAGTGGATGCTCTAAATGATATCCCTTCCTATGCGTCTGAAGAAGTAATAATTAAGGCCAATGAACAAAGGGTAGTTGACACAAAGATTACCATTCAAATTACCCACAACTGTCTATTGCATCAAATCAGCATTGATGGAGTTAGCCCTCTTGAGCCTAGAGCCTTGCCAGGTGTTCTAGACCCAGTCTACAGCGACCAATCAATCTCCTGTTGTGGAATCTCACCAAGAAGGACAAAGTCATAAATAATCACATGAGATCAGAAGAGGCCTACTGGCCCCTATTGAGGACATTAAACAAGTATATTGTATTGGGTCTATGTCTGATATAGGCTTACCAACAGACCAATTGCTATTCATTCTTCCTACTGTTCATGTTTCTGATTAACTAACCCCAGATGAGCTTAACAAGGTCCACAACTTAATAAAGTTTTTAACGCAACATCATCTCTAACTCTGAACTGACTATGGGCACATGAAGGGTTGGACGCATACCATTGACATTGGGATGCTCGTCCCATCCAATCAAAACCCTATCAAAAACAAAAATTGAAGAGTGATAGATGGGGACGGAGCTAAAACATTTTTTGACGCTGGGTTGATGGTGCCATCAAAGCCCTTGGTCATCCCCGATTCTAATGATAAAAAAGAAAAATGGAGGTCATCGGGTAGTTATGGACTACCATAAACTGAACAACCTCACCAAGAAGGATAGTTATCATATCCCACAAATTGATGACGCCCTAGCCCAAATATCCAGCTCTAACTTTTTTTCCGTCATGGACCTGGCTACAAGTTATTAGCAAATGGACCTCTATCCCCAAGATCAGGAGAAATACGCTCTTATTTTCAGTGAGGGTCTCTTCCAGCTTACCTGACTACCTCAAGGGTTATGCAACGCCTTCACAACTTTCCAGCGAGTCATAGACCACAGCTTGCAGGATCTGAATTTAAGTTTCATCATTGTTTGTCTTGATGACATCACAATGTTATCAGGGACCTTCAACGATCATCTTGCTGACCTGAAGGCAGTATTTCAGCGCCTGGTGAGGCCAACATCAAGTTATATCCCACCAAGCGCACATTTTTCCAGATGAAATTAAATTTCCCTGGACTTGCCATTTCACAGGACGGGATTTAACCCCTGAAAGACAAGGTTGAGGCTATATCCAGAATGCCTGCTCCCAAAACCCTGTGCGATATCCAGGTATTCTTGGATATGATGGGGTAATATCCCCAAATTATCCCCAAGTTCGCCCAACTAAGCGAGCCTCTTGTCAGGCCTTTGGATATTAATGACCCTTTTCATTAGGGAGCTGAACAACAGGCCATCTTTGAGACAATAAAGCAGTTGTTGCTAAAGCGTCCATCTTGTGTCACCCTGATTACATAAACCTTTCCTCTTGTTTACTGATGCCTCCAACTACGCTGTTGGGGCCATTCTGGCTCAATTGATGTTAATGGCGTGGCTCACCCCGTCTCCTATTTTAGAAAGACTTTATTCAAGGCTGAACGCGATTATAGTTTTACTGAGAAGGAGTGCCTCGAGGTCCTGCTGGCTGTAAAATATTACCGCCCTGTCTTATGAGACTTCTTTAACTGTGGTCACTGACCACGCCTCCCTGAAGTGATCACAAAATATGAAGGATCTCACTGGATGGTTGGAACGCTGGGATTTAAAGCTCCAACACTATGATATAAAGATTGAGCACCAAGCTGGAACCTGACATATGAACGTTGATGGTTTGACTTGGCTGCCTATTCTTTACCTGGATATTAGTGAAGCTGAGAGGTTGCACGATCTTCTTATGACTCCCAACTCCTGGGAAAACAAGGATGAACCTGTCAGAAAAACACTAGCTTGACACTCCCACAACACCAAGGTGGAAAGCGGGAAGTAGTATAAGAAAGTAGGGATGAATTGGTTTCCCTATCTCCGACCATCAGAGACAGTATCTGTGATCTTAGACTCTGTTACCATTATAGGGCATAACAGAGTACAGAAAACCTATGATTGGGTAAAAGAGAGATGCTACTGTGAGGGAATCATTGAGACAATAATTGAAATCCTGTATGCCTGTCTAACTTGAAAGAAGCAATCTGGCTACAAGGCCAGGTATCAGTACCAACCCACTACGCCTCAACAACCCTTTCACACCATAAGTCTAAATGTGGTATGCCCTCTACCCCAGACTACTGGGGGAAACAAGTACATCTTAGTAGACATAGACCACTTTACCAAGTGGGTTGAGGCTGTAGCTCTTTTTACTCAAACTGCCAAAGCCACTGACACTTTCCTATATCAATATATATTTCCTGCCATGGTTGTGTCCCCGGGTCCTGCTCTGTGACAATGGGAAAGGTTTACATCCATAGTGGTGAAGATCCTCGCTACCTCCATGGGACGCAACAGCTTTTCTCGGCCCCCTATAACCTCTCTACCAACGGTACTGTGGAAAGAGCCAGTGGGGCCTTGTCTCCATCTTACTAAAAATGGCCACTTTAAACTATCTTCACTGGGATCTTTACTTAACCAGTGCCATCATGGCCTACCATATCGGCTATCACTGAATTCTTAAAATTTCACCTTTCAAGTATTGTATGGTTGAGAACCCAGGGTGCCACCATTACTAGCCAAAGATATTTTCTCCAGTAAGACTGATCCTGATCAAGCTATGAAGAAGTTGGCCCAACACATTATTCAGTTGCAATCAGAGGCGATGACCAACATGGAAAAGACTGTCGCTAAAGAAGGCCAAGCAGCTAATGAGGTCTAAGCCCTCGCTTCCTTTCAAGTATCCAACTTGGTGCTATATACACATAATTAAATCACTCCCAGAAGTGAGAAGCTCAGGTCTATCTAAGAAGGGCCTTTTGTTGTCACTTATAAGTGAGAAGATGAGTAGTCTATTAAATCCCTAGCTACTGGAGTTACTATTAACCGTTTCAATGGCCAGTTCTTGCACTCTTACTCTCCCCTAACACTCTTGAAGGGGGTAATGTTGGACAATTAAAAGTGCATTTTGTAATAAGAGTGTTTTGGTTCATAATAAGTTTGAAATTGCCAAAAGACCCTGGATAATTCTTGATGGAACCCCTTAAATTGATTTAATACTTTCATTAATAATACGCAGCCAAATAGCACGAGTTTAGGTAGTCAGATTGAACTGACCATGTAGCAGTTTTACGGGAGTCCATATGAGGTTCCACTCCGTCCTATTAACCATCTAGTTAAAACACCTACGCGGGGCTGCCCACTTTTATAGCCTCAGAGGGGGTCCCACCAGGTGTAAAAATGTTACCTCAGAGTGATTGGTTAAGATATATAAAACCTTGCTAACTGACTGGCCTTATCTACTATTGATTCTTCATCAGCCATTTCGTTGAAGCAAAGTGAGTTTCAAGAAATCAAATTGGTCAAAACCCTATATATCCAAATATGGATACAAATAGCTTATACTGAATTTCTCATCCATCTCACTTCAAATTTCAGATCGTTTGTATACTAAGCAGTGACATAGTTATAGGGTTTTCTTTTAAACCCATAGAAATCACTAATAAAATATCTAAAATAACCTTCTTATTTTTTTAAGTTATTTGCCTAATTTATTATAAGCAGTAACAACAACTTCTTATATTTAGTTAACAGCAGTTAAGAGTTTAACTACTCCTGCTTCATTTAAATTGTCAAGTCCTGTGGCATTAGCACCAGCGAGCATTGGTTTAAGCCATGACTTCGATATAGCTCAAAGAGTAAGGTAAGATTGTGGTGTTTAAAGCCTCCAGGATGGGATATAAGCATAAATGTGATATATAATGGTACCTCCCTTTAAGCTTAGAGGGTAAAATCATGGTGCTAAATGCCACTATGTCCCAATCATTGCAAAAGTTAGAAATAAGCACCTAAAAACTACTATGATGTTAAGTTTTGAGGTCTTTACTTAATAATTAAGTACCAAATATATCTTCTAGTATGTAGCTCGCTTTTACCTCCAGTTAATTGCACATGTTCTTAACAACCACGTCAATTGATTTATGATATTAAGTAAATACTGATGGGCATTAATAGTATGAAGACTATTACTAAGTTGATCTCTCTCAAGCACTAGGTAAAATGTTAAGTTTAATAGTTAACAAGTGCTTGACCTTCCAAAAATTATAGGTATCTATGGTATAATTAGGGAACTTCTCCCGCTGTCCTTTCATACTTATTGCAGAGTCAAATAAGTCTGAAAAACAATATACTGCAACCAAAAGATATCTAATCTTTAAACTATTATCTCAAGACCTAACTATACAACCACTATATAAAAATCTTAAACTAGAAAAGTTATTGTTCATTTTAATCATCTTTTATTTACTTGTAAATCAGTAAATTTATAAGGGATCCGGCGACCAGCTCTTCAGCTGGCGACTCACTGTAAATCAGCAGCCGTTGCTGATGGATTATCCCTCTGAGGATGCACCCTTGAGGACCACCTCACTTGCCTAGTTGGATTGTGTCGCCATCTAGAGTTGTGACCTCTTCGAGGTTGTTATAAGAAGTTATCCCCACAATCTTCAATCAACCTCACTGGAGCACCTTCTTTGGGCTAGAAGTCTGCTTAGGTAATGGACCTTTAGACACTAACCTCAGACTGCAAACTTAAAGGGTTAAACTTCAGTTACTTTCAAAAGCGGTTTCAGGACTTCAGCAACTAAAAATATATTCCCACGTTAATCTGTGACAAAACCTTATTGACTATAATTATTAAATCACTAATTTAACTAATTGGCAGTCCAACCATAAATTGAATTTATTTGTCAGGAATCATTCTTGACAAAACACGATTAATCTGATGGATTAACATCCAGCGGATCAGCAAATATGTGTTTTGGATAATTTGCTGAATAATAGTTATCAATAAAAAATGACAACTTCCCCCATCCATTAGAGGATATAATCGCCTAGTGGCCAAAACATATATAATGTAATCTAGTTGCTGGGTATTATGGGCATATCAACATCCCAACATATCCCCCATTCAAATAGATTACCCAGGGAAAAAAAGAAGATATGAAAAGTATGCCACCTTAGGACATGGTCTTCAGACAACTTCAGCGGAGCTCAGTATGTCCCACACTCAACGTTCTCGTGCTTTTCTTTTTGAAATGAGGCCCCTTTTCTTGTTTCTTACTCACTGCAACCTCTCTTGAGTGAAGTTCCCGCATCATTCCACGCCTGAAATATGTCAGACATTCTTGCCAAAAAATGAACTGGTCAACCTGTACAAACCATATGCGGGTTCCCAATGGCTCCTCACCATTCAACCTGTACCAACCCCAGGGTGGATTCCAATGAATCCTCGACATCCACAGATTCCTCTCAGATGACTTTGCTGAGTCCTGTACTAGCACCTTGGGACTAATCAAGGAAGAACCAATCTCAACTCAAGCTGGTCCTACCAGTAACTTCATTTCTTAGGGCCTCTACGGCGAATTTGGTTTCACCCTGTCATGATCCTGCCAACTACTTTATTTAAGTGCCTTGGGACTTAGTCCTGGTATACCCAATTACAACCTGAGCCAGCCCTGCTGTCAACAACTGTATTCTCCGGCATATCTAATCCCTCTCCTTAATAATTTGAGCAGATGGTATTACTGCCAATGCTCTTCACCACAGTCAAAATAAATTTCAATATTATTACTTATATAATTTTTTATCTTTTTTCATTATTCCTTTCCTCTTATGTTTCTTATCTTTATCGTTTTTTTGTATATTAATTTAACTCCTAAGTCTTATATCTTAGGTACTTTGCATGACGCTATTGACTATATGACCATCCTCAATATTTTTGATTGCATAGGCATTAGTCACAAACTGGTGATTATTTCAAATGGACCTGACAATAGGGCATCCGACTTATTTTTCTTCTGAACCCATGAGTGTCACAATAGGCTACCCTATCTCCCACATGATATTCCTTCAACCTGGGCGATATTTGTAATCAATTTCCTTCACATTGATCATCTTCTTCAGCTTCATACCAAATTTGAGAGTGTAAGTGATTATAATATTAGTCATTCATGTAAAGTAGTGTTTGGCACTCATCCACAATGTTGGTTCAATGGCGGAATATAAAATTTTTGTTAAGGCGGCCCTTCATCCATATAGTAGTTTAAATGGCATTTTCCCTGATTCTGAATGATAACTGATGTTTTAGGAGAAGTTAACTGAACTATAATAAGATCTCCAAGTAGAAGTTTTCCAGTGACCATTTTTTGTAGGGTTACAGCTAGGGTTGCGTTTACTCTTTCCATCATCCCACTTGTTTCTGAGCAATAGGGAACATTCACTACTCCTCAGATTCCTATCAATTCAACAACCTTGGAATCACTTAGGGAATTAAGTTAGACCAAGTGTAGCTTAGAAGTACTTGAGGGCAACCATGCCTATGTACCAATTGGTCCAAAAATGAATATTGCCATACTCATGGAATCCTCTCTAATCAGAGCTTTTGAATGACCCATCTGGTTAGATGGTCTATTATGGCAATTATATACTTTATGCCCTTGTAAGGAGAGTATCTATATATCTCCCATTTCCAGCGTGGAAGTGCATAGTGCACAGGGCCAACTCCAGGAAACTAGTTGATAGTACAAAAGTTACTAAAGCCCTGCAGAGGGTGCTTGAGCTCAAGTAACTTAGGAAGGAAAGGGTTATCCCTAAGATATTTAACCAAAAAGAAGCGTCTAGGTGCATGTAGGGGTAAGGTTTAGGCGCTCTAGGTTGGAGGGAATCTGGGCGGCCCAACAATGCACTGGCGGATAGACTTACTGTTGTACAAATAAAATAGTTAACGTTGCATGAGACCTCCTCAAAGAGGTCCATGCACTGGAATATCCAAGCTAACATAATTAAATGGTGTACTAAAAAGGGATTTTATTTAAGGGAGAAGTTGATCAACAGAGGAGCTTTGACTTGACATGGAAAATTAAAGAAATTTGGGCAAACAATCAATTGAGGGAAGCAGGTCCAAATAAAGGAGCACCAACAGAGCACGCTTCCATTGGGCAAAATGCTATATTGGGTATTCGACTAAACTTGGTGATTGATTGTAAAAACAGCTGACCCAATCTGGAAAGTGCAAAAACTAAACGGGTTTCAGAACCCAGTGCACCTAAAAACCAAAGCGAACCATTTTCTGTCATAATGAAGCTAGTTTGTTTTATATGCCCCTACTCTCATACATGGCCAAACTTCGCTTGCTTCCATAGGACCAACTTGGGCATATTTTGTTTTCACCCAGCGTTGGTCTATGGTGTTCTTGAGGTCAGAGAGGCCTGCTAACTTCACCTTCTTGGCCTCCCTGAAAGCCTCTTTATCTCTAACGTTGGTCTCAAGAATGATGTCATTTTCTAACTATGACAGCCTCAGTACTGGCAATCAATGGTCTAATAACATCTATGAACATCGTGTGCCACACAAAGCCTGGGCGTACTAGCCTATATCCCACTACATTTTTGTGAGGCTTTAAGAGTTGGAACTCCACATAACAGGCCATATAGTCTGTGACATCATAGTTAATTGACTCCCAGTAGTAGTACTGGAGAATAAAATCCATAATCTTCCTTAGGCCACTATGGCTGATGACTTTATGTATGGCTTAGATGATTTCCACCTTTTCTGACAGTTTATGAAATAATAACCATTTTCCATCAATTGATTTATATAGCTTATAGTTCATAAATTCAGTATTCTCCATTGCTTTCTTTATCACACTATTTAATTTTTATGGTTCATCCCCAAAGATCCCTTCAATAATCAGCTGAAATAACACTCATCAGCCTTATGATATACAACATGAATGACAGGAAACATAACAGTCTATCATCGTTTTGATACACTGCTCCTGAGCTGTGGATAATTTTTGAAGTCATATGTTTGTAGTTTAAAGCCCAATGTGCCAGATGGTCTTCTGGTTCCTTCAGGTTGTGTAGCCAGTGCCGGGACAAGTGGTCAGTTGTGACTTTTCAATGCATTAAATGTATCTATACTTAAAATTGTTTACATGCATGAATTACCGCCAAGCAACCTTTATCTGTAGCTGTGTAGCTTCTTTACGCTGGTTATAGTGTTCTGCTCATGTAGGCCACTGGATGTTCTTCCCTTCCAACATCCTTTTGACTTAATATGGAATCAATTGCCGTTAACAAAGCATCTGTTTAAATGATAAATTTCCTATTGAAATTTGGATACTTCAAAACAGGGCTACTCATGTAATATCTTTGAAGCTTGTTGAACGATTTTTGGGCTTTATCATTTCACACAGATCCTTTTTCAGATCCTTTAATAAGTGTAATAATATCCCGTTGATTCCAGTGAAATTCTTGAATAATCAGCAATAGTATCCAACCATTCCCTGAAAGACTTATAGATTCAAAACGCTCTTCCAGGATCAACATCCACTTGATAGCTTCTATCTTCAACAGTTGCAGCTGTAATCTGCCGGATTTTTACAAACCCAAGTATTTAAGCTCCTTCCTTTAAAAAATAGCATTTTCTCAGCTTAAAATTACAGATGCACCTTTTCTAAACTCTTGAATACATCTTTTTAAATGCTCTAAGTGGCCCATAAAGGTCCTGCTAAAGACGTTTATATCATCTAAATATACCATAGTGCATTATAACTCCAAGTTTCTTATTATTGAATCCATGGCACTCTGGAATGTCACTGGCACATTGCATAATCCTAGGGGCATCCTAGTTGGTTGATACAGCTATTATACGGTAATTAGCACATATTTTTTGATCTTTCTATAACACTTTGAATTACTAAATCCTAAAATCAAGTCAATAGCCAAAAAGTACTTTTGTTCCCCAGGCGACTGAGCACATCATTGATCCTTGGCAATAGATTAGTGTCCTTCTTAGTGATTTATTTATTTGGATATAAATTTTAATACTCAACTTGATCCTTCCTTCTTTTTCACAATTAGGATTGGACTCTCCCATGGACTCAACAATGGAACAAGGATCCCATGCTCTACTGGATTGCTGATTTCTTCGCTGAACACAGCTTCATCAGCTCTTGACCTATGGATAGGTATTATCCTTATTGGCAGATTATCCCAGTATCAACTTTATGGATTACAATTTTTTCACATCCCAGGTTATGATCATCTTGGGCGAATATTTACAAGTATCTCTAAATAAAGATAATACCTCCTTTTGCTGATGTTCAGATAAATCAGCAAGCTGCTCTCAATCCACTAAAACGTTGACACTTTTGGAAATTCTGGAATTAATCCAATTTTGTGTAATGTACTAAAATTATGAAATTCACTAAGCTCCGCCATCAGGATCAGATGCAGAAACGCAATTATTTGGTTCTTCTCAACACTCATTGGTTTCTTTCACATATTTCTAGGCGTAATCTTAATTCTCTGTGACCTATCATAATGATTCCTGGCGCCACCATGGCTCAATCCTCAATTTCCTTCATGGGATGACTACTTCTTCATATAGCTTTTCTGGGAGTTCAATTGTTAAACCTGTGTTAACTACACTTTTTTGCTCCCAATGGAATAGTGTTTGTCGCATTAATCCTTAAATGTAGTCCATGATTTTCCATTATTTCCGGCAGCATTTCTCATCATTTTCATTTAACCAATTTGTATTAAATGGGTATTTTGCCATCAATATAAATCAGATTCACAAAATTAGTATTTCTCATCAGTGGGGCCTCTCCTTTCTGATGATACACTAAGGATAGGGTCTGTCACAAAATTGTCAGAGTGTTTTCTTTAAAAACACACTTTACACTATATTTCCTCAGGAACTCCGTCCCAGTGAGTATGTCATTATTCATATTTTCCAGCACTATTGGACTTTCAGTAGAAATTACAATATTCATGCGCTTTGAAGGCTATGAAATTATTAGTCCCATGGCTCTAGCAAAGATAGACAAAAGTGCAACAAAGTTTTTAGTTGTGTTGCTATAATTGACTCCGATTGGAAATACAGAAATCTATAAGAATTGACCTAAATTGAGCTACACAAGACAAAAATAGGGGTAATTTATTAGTTAGGAATGAGGGATATTTATAGGGGTAGATTTGGTAGTTCTTCATGAGGATTTTGGGCTACACCTGAGGTAAGATCTTTCTTATTATATGACCAATATTGCTTATTATTATTGCTATACTTGTGATGGTCAGATCTGATAAGGTTCTTTTTAATGATCGGCATTCTTGTGTGATGTTTTGCCCTATTGGATTGCTTAGCCTCATCCTTCAGAGGAGGCTAATAACTCTGAAGTGTTAATGTCAGTTTATCCAAGAATCTGAATCTCCAACATGGATTTTACAATCTCATTAGACTGAGATACCGAATCTCAATCTTGATTATGTTTGGTCATTGCAGTTGAATCCCCAACAATGCCCCTTCAAGATCTTTCCTAGGGGGCACATATTTATGAAGAAACCTACTATGAACTCTATTGATAACAGTACCAGTTTAATAGCTGCAATGGATTATTCAATACCCCAACGATAAATGATATGGTAAAGACCAGCCCAAAAAAGGTGTCAAGTTTGTGAACCCTTCCTCCAGGTCTATTATGATAGAAGAGTAAAAGATCCCCAACAGATATTCAGGTAGCGTAGGTTGACTAGCGTTGGTTCAAGTTCCCTCTTTTAAGGTGGTAGCAGAAAGGGAACTCAAAACTAAAGCTTGTACTCAGATGTTTTCATCAGCTAGTGTCCTCATAGCTAAATCAGTAGTTTGCGGGGTAGCATCATCAAGTATAGGCTGTACACTTGAGGGTAGAATAGGATCCCGACCATAAAGAGCCTTAAAAGGAGACATTCCAAATATATGGTGGTAGCTAACCCTAGAGGCTAACATCACACTAGGTAAATAGAGATTACATTTACTATGATCGTTGGAGGCCATCTTTTGAAGAATGGCTACAAGGGTACCATTTGCTCGTTTGACTGCACCATTAGTAGAAGGATTGTAAGGGGACATAAATGACTGATAGGTACTATTAATTTAGTAAGCTCATATAACACCTGAGAAATAAAGTTTGTCCCATTATCTGATAATAGAACTTTTGGGCCTACCATGCCTGGTGAAAACTTTCTTAAAAAGGAATGACTCAGTAGCCTTTGTAGTGACTGTGGAAACAGAGATAGCTTCAATCCATTTGGTAAAAGGTCGATAGCTAATATTTTATCGCGATGTCCATAAGTGGCAGTAGGGAGAGGACCCACCACATCAATACTCATAATAGAAAAAGGTTCTGAATGTCCCACAAATTTGTGTTGGTACTCCAGATTTTCACCACGTTGTTGTTGGCAAGTGAGACAAGTCTCCAATACATCATGTACAGTTTCCAGCATGTTATCCCAGTAACAATGATTTTTTAACCATTGTAAAGTCTTAGCGATAGCTTCATGCCCTACAGTTTGATGAGCCTCCATAATAGTATCATTCCTCGCAGAGGGCCAAATAAAAGGTAACCATCTAGATCTCAACTTCTTGTATAAGGAACCTTCTTTAACTTGAGTATCCTTGGTTAAGGATTGTAGCTTCGCTATAACGTCCTTAGATTCAAGATACCAGAGCTCAGGTCTGCCAATTAGATCATAGATACGATCCTCCTCAGCAGAGAATAACGTTAGTATAGGTAATTGAGAAAGTCCATCAGCATTTTGGTGTATAGCTCCAGTATGATGAATTGTAAAGTCATAATTCTGGAGCTTTAACGACCACCTAGCTAAGCGTCCATCAGGATCCTTCATCTGTTGTAACCATTTTAAGGAAGCGTGATCTGTGATAATAGTGAAATGTTTACCATAGAGGTAAGGGCAAAAATGCTTTATGGTGGATAAGACTGCGAGGCATTCTCTCTTGGTAATGCTATAATTGCGTTCTGCCTTAGAAAGGGTTCTAATATAGTATGCAATGGTATGATCAACCAGGTTGATATCATGTTGAGCCATAACGGCCCCAATAGCAATATCACTGGCATCAGTAAATAATATAAAGGTTTTTAGAAATCAGGATGAGCTAAAATTGGGGCACTAGCTAAAGCTTGACGCAAAAGATCAAAAGCTTGCTGCTGCATTCCGTCCATATGAAAGGGACTTCCTTATGCAATAAGTAAACTAAAGGCTTCACAATCTCAGTAAAATGGGGGATGAATTGTCAGTAATAACCAGCCACCCCTAAAACACTTGAAGATCGCACAAGCTTTTAGGAACAGGAATGTCCAAAATAGGTTGTATCTTATTAGATGAGGGTAAAATCCCATCTTGATTAACTTTATGGCCTAAGAATTCCATCTCAGTCTTGAAAAAAGCACACTTGGATGGCTTTAGCTTAAGAAAAGTGCGACGCATCCAACAAAATACTTCTTTTAAATGAGCCAAATGCATTAAAAGTGCGAGAGAAAGCAGTAACATCCTCTAAGTATACCAAAAACAAGAAAGTTTCAGATCCCCAAATAAGCCATCCATAGCTCGTTGGAAAGTAGCAAGGGCATTACAAAGCCCTTGCAGCAAACGATTAGGTTCAAATAACCCTTCACTAGAGATTAAGGCGCATTTTTGATGGTCTTCCAGAGCCAGGTCAATTTGCCAATAGCCACTCTCGAGGTCCATAGCCAAGAATAATTGTGACCCAGACAATAGTCTCAATGAATCATCAATGCGAGGTAAAGGATAAATATCCTTAAGGGTAACAGCATTGAGCAAACGATAGTCCATAACAACTTTATGACCCCATCCTTTTTCCAGATGAGTAGTAGAGGAGAAGCCCATGGACTCTTAGAAGGTGTTAGTAGCCCCGCAGAGGAGTTATTTCAATTCCACTGAGACCTGAGCCTCCTCAACTTTAGATTTGTGATAGGGCTGAGCTCAAATAGGGGGAGTATTTTCAGTTTTCACCTGATGTTGAACCTCTTTCATTAGCCCAGAATCTCCAGAACCTTTAGCAAATATATCCGCATACTCTTCAATCAGAGCCTCAGCTTCATGCTGTTGTTCTGGAGTGAGTGAATCTCCAAATTTGACGTCAATTCTAATAATGATAGGGGATCTTCCAACCCAAAATCACGTAAATCCCCACATCCCTATATGGATAAAATTTCACTCACAGGAGTAGGCCGCACATAAGCGATGGGGGTAATCTGATTCAATCACATAAGTTGAGGAGTGAGATTAACTGCTAAGACTAAAACAGTCCCATTTTAAGTGGGATCAAGGATACCGGGGCAGCCTAAAGCTTCCAACTAAGAGGGATTTCTATTACCAGAGATTTTTAATACATGATCAGCAGGTACAAATACTTGTACTCCAGTATCAATTTATGACATGAGCTTTTGGAGATATAGTAATTGAAATTTTAGAATATAGAGGCATCCCTTCAAAGGCACAAGCTGATGGAGGCGGAAGTATAGTCCTCAGTTCCAAAATTTGGTACTCAAGACGAGAGATAGAAGTGGGATATTCCAATAAAGCAAACGCGTCGTCAGAACTAGCCTTTGCTATTGAAGACATCTTGTAAAATTAGAGGTACTTGGTACCCAATTAAAGAAAGGTAATTGTCCTTAAGATTGATTATCACATAAAAATCAATGAGAAATTTGGTTCCCAAGAGCATGTCATAGCAGTTGTTGTCCAACACTACTGCAGGGACCGAAACAACAGCTTTCCAAAGCGCATTGGAAGGAAGAATAAGCTCCTATAGATTTAGTGTATGAAGGACCAGCAGTTCCATAGTCTTGAGAATGGTTTAATTCTGGCGCCACTTTGATTTTTTTCATAAGTCTGGACGAGATCACATTTATGGGTGATCCCATATCAAAGATAGCCAAAACTTTCACTTGTGCACTATTAATTCCGCCCAGGTCACATCAGTGCCAAAGTGTGGGATTGAAAATACTGAGGGACTAAACGGTTGAATTGAATTAGATGAAGAAACAAAAGTGTAAGAAGAAAAAGTATCTTTGTTGGCTAATTCATTAAGTTCACCAGAAGTGGATATCACATAACAGTCTTTAGGAGTGTTAAGATTTCGATGGAGGCCCCACCCAAAACCTCCATCCTCACTCTCCCACCTAAATCTAAGCCAGCCAATCAGAGCAATGCTTGGACCAACATTCACACCCAAGCAGCTGCCCATTCGCCCAATCCTACCCACTCAAATTTAAATGCCACTATTCCAGTGAACCAAAATCCATGGGATCTATTGGCTGAAACTGACGAATCAGGTAATATCCTCATTAGTAAACATACAGGTCAACCTCTCTGCCATGGCGATTATGGTCGGGCAGAATTTTTCCTTCCCGACTTTGATGAAACCCCTACCCCTCGCCATTTCGCTCCTCTACCCAATACAGCCCCCTTCCAAAGTGACCACCAGCTCGCCTTAGCTGCGGTGGCCTCTCCTCATTGCCCAAAACTACGCACCGCGGTGGCCCAGTCAGTGGCTCAGCTCCAGCATGGCCTGCCCACCATCTTCTTCCCCCCGACTTCCCTGAATCTCCCTGCAGTGACATCTCAAAACTATTTGATGATGCTGAAATTACTGTTATGAATGTCGCAACGCTTGCTTCATTCAACCCCTCAGCCAAAATCACCCGCCACAGTATCTCCCTTTTCACCCAACTTCCTGAAGCCCGCAAAGAAGCTGAAGTTCTCCTTGCAGCTTTTGTTGAAACACTTTCCCATCATTATCTTGATGCAGAAGTGGAAAACTCCTACTACGCTGACCTCAGCCCCCACTATGCAGATGCCCCAACGCCCTGGCTCTCTGCTCTGATCCGGTACTGTAACCAACACCCCTTGATCGAGGTGGGTCTTTCTGAAAACCAACCCTCCGACCCCTCCTCACCCTCTGCCATGGTGGGTTAAGCAGTTTCTGCTTCCCACCTGGTTAGTAGTTTGTTTTGCCGTTTTGAGTGTTGTGATCGGTACTGTCTGTCCCCTGGTCAGCATACTTTGAATAAATCTAAAGATTTCGATGGAGGCACAGGAGGTAGATCAACACAGGGAGCTTCATGCCCTATGCTGAATCCTTTTTTTCGACTCTTCCACTTGTTTTTCCAACATTGAGATTCCATATGACCCATGAGACCACAATAGTTGCACGGCTCCTTCTTCAGTTTAGGTTTGGGTCTAGGTGGTATCACATGGATATAAAAATGGGGGTTATTAGTGGAGGTTGGGTGTACCACACACATTAGGAATCTCCATAAGCGCTTTTTTGATGTCAAAAATAGATCTGAGTTTTTTTAAGTGATTTTAAATGCAATAGTAACTGAGTAAGAGAAGCAAACGCGCTCATCACAGCTGAAATGGCATCTACTACTGTAATCCAGTCGCAAGTAGCAAGAGTCTGGGCCACATGATAAAATCTCTTAGAAAAATCTTGGATTGACTCTCCTCGCTTAAATTGGATGCTCATAAAGGCTTGCTTTTGGTTAGATAGGATTTGATCACTCCTGAATTCCTTAATAAGGGCGGTTTACACTTGAGCCCATATATTGCAAACCTTAAGGTGAAGAACCATGATTCCTTGAGCAAACCGGCTTAGACAAGAGATAATATGCCGTACTTTCTGTTGATCCATCGCCACATCCATTGCTCGCTCATAGATTAATAGAAACGAATGGATGCTTCCTTCACCCGGCTCAAACTTATCCTTAAAGTTAGGTTTGAATGTGGTGGGTTCATTGCTCAAGACATGTACAACTGATACCATGACCAGATCAGCTTCAGAGGGTACAGACTCTGGGATATGAGCTTGAGTGAGAGTTCGGTCAACTTGTTGTCTTAAATGATTGAGGTCCTCCTGTAAATTTTGAACCCATTGAGCAAGATGATCATTTGCAGGCGGTTTATTTAAGCTAGAAATCGCAGTGAGCATCTCTTCCTTCTTGTTCTTGAGTACTCTGCATTTAGCATTTAACTGTTCAATGGAAGCGTTTAACATTGCAAACTGGGTTTCTTGCATAGTTTGGTTAGCATCGTATAGATGATGAGCATTATCAACGCTATCCAATAAGTTGGTTAAATAAAAATCTGGGTTGGTAGGAAGACCTTCTAAGGATAAGAAACACCCTTGAGCTATGGCTCATATTTGGGTTTCTAATGCCTGTACACTTGATACTAGTAGACTCAAAGGTTCAGAATCATGAATTGAAAGCAAGGAGCTAGGGGGACCAGGAGGATCAGGGGGTCTTTGAGAACCATCATGACCTGCAGGCCCAGGTGGGGCTTGTTGACCCACAGGGCCTTGAGGACCTCATTCACCAGGGGGTCCTGGGGTTATCAAAGGAGAATTAGGTAGTCTCAGATGTCCAGGAGGACCAGCAGGGCCAGTTCTAAATTCTCTGATGGTTTTCACAATTCAAACAAGTTGATGAAGTAGCCCGTTGAGCTCAACAAAGTGCTCCTCATGTTGGGCCCACTACTTTTTCCAGCTGTCTAGTAATCTCATCCTCAAGTGTAGTAATTTAATGGTGGGTAGGATTAGCGACATCACTAACCTGTTGATATACTTCTTGGCCGATGTACCCTACTACTCCATTGTCAATTCTCACAAAATGGTTATGTGGATCGTTGATTTCCCTTCAATTATTGAGTATGGCTTCCTGATTATCCTGGCCAAAGTTAGAAGTCATCTCATAGAATTGGGATAACTGAGAATTAAATTGTTGCGCCAGGGTCAACTGGCGTTGGATCTTGAGATGATGCAACTCCAAAATCTGGAGTACATGATGAATAGCGGGATGTACGTACTGCCGGAGGTACTGCTCAGTTCTAGCCAAATCAACTTCAGTATGTTGTAACACCACTATGTTGTATAAGTCCATCATATTAGCAGCAACTTCAGATGCTTGGTCTCAATTAGGACAGGCACCAGGCTGGATAGCTTCCCTTATCAAGCCTTTGACCATTTCTTCTATGTCTGCAGCTTGAATTTGATATTTATTTTTGGTCAGGGCCCCCAATGGCCAAGTCCATAGAAGCTCAAAATTGAAGATTATTGATATTAGCGGAAGGCATCTCTTGCCTGTTGGAGTGTACCCATTGGGTGATACTCATCAATTCCTCAGAAGAGGGGCTTTCTTTTCTAGACATATTCATTGTTGTAAAAGTATGTTTTCACCAAGTAGCCTTGAAAGCAAACCTGGAAGAAAGCACCAGTATTGGAATTTGGTGAAAATTTTAATATTCAGGCGCTACAAAGGCTACAAAGTTATTAGTCCCATAGCTCCTATGAAGATATAAGCAAGTGCAACGAAGTTATTAGTTCTGTTGCTATGATTGATTCCAATCAGAAATACAGAATTCTGTAAGAATAGACCTAAATTGAGCTACGCGAGACAAAAATAGAGGTACTTTATTAGTAAGAAATGAGGGATAACTATAGGGGTAGATTTGGTAGTTCTTCATGAGGATTTTCAGGCTGCACCTGAGGTAAGATCTTTCCTATTAGATGATTGATATTGCTTATTATTATTGCTCTACTTGTGATGGTCAGATCTAATAGGGGTCTTATTAAATGATCGACCTTTTTGTGTGATGTTTTTCCCCATTGAATTGCTTAAAACATCCTTCAGAGGAGGCTGATAACTCTGAAGGGTTGATTGTCAGTCTATCTGAGAATTGTATATCTCCGACAGGAATTTTACAATCTCATTAGACCATGATACCAAATCTTGATCTTGAGTAATTTTGTCATCACAGTTGAATCCCCAACGAGCACTATAGTGGGAGCTAATACCACCAGCGATTTAAACTGAAATGGTAGCGCACTATAGGCTCCACATGATACTGTGATGTCTGGACTAGCATTTCATACTCTTTTTGATGCTCTAAATTTGGAGAGATCTATTTTTGCTTTACTAATTTAATGTAATTGATGTTAATAGGCACTCCACTATCAATAATTACTCTTACTCTTATTTAACTTGACTAGAATATCTTCATAGGTACACTCTGTGTATTGGATTAAGGTATTTACTTAGTGTTTAGTGGCGTTATCTGCCAAATTGAAGGTTTGAATTAATTATGTTGAAAAATAATGAAAAAACTCCTTGATTGCACCTATAGGTAAGGAAACGTTTGCCTCATTAAGCTTTGTTTTAACTAAATCTTCATGGCTTTTAGTGGATCTGAACTTCTATGCTATTTGTTTAGTATAATGTCGAGCAACCTTATTTACAATTTTGTAGTCAATACCCTTCACTTTAGCTCATGTTATCACGTTGACATCAAAATTGACCACCTAATACAGCATATCAGGTGTGTCGTCTTCCACAAAAAGATCAGAGGTGTCAATATCATTGTTCATTATATCAGGCGGGACAGGTTTAACAGCAGTACTGGATTGTCCCTTGTCTAGACTGCTCTTCCTTTTATCAACTCTGAACCATTTCTTTTTTTCCTTGGTTTGAACAAGATTAACTTAATACTTTAGCTTATTCTCGCAGCATTGGGCAATCACATGGCCAGAATTCCACATTAAAAACAGCAAATTGGCATTTTGTCCAATTGGTTTCAACTTTCATATCTATTCCCCATTATAATTTAATTTTATGATTCCTTAGAGGTCAGTGAATTTGACAACATTTTAAGCCTTCATCTGTTTCAGATTCTGGTGTTGACCCAAAAACAAACCCTTCAACAACCAACAAATCAGGCCAATTAACCTCCCAAAGCTTGGCCAATTACTCTAATTTTCAACTAAAGCCAATTACTATTATATGATTTGGGCCAACTTTCCAACATCAATTTAATTCAATTATTCTCTTGACAGCTCAGGCCAAATATCCTCGCATAATTCTGGCTAATTATACATAAAAAACTCAGTATTTGGTCCCAATTAACTGGGAGCATTAACGACCATTTATCTTAAGAAATTTTCTGGGGATCAATCCTAAAAATAGCCTCTAAAAATCATATGTACAAAAAGAATAATAAGAGGTCGTCATAATGTCATAATCAAATTCCCACCCTATGGCAAATTTTGTATGTTAATCCACGTAATTGGAACAATAGCACTTGCACATGGACCGCCCAAATTGGAGTATCTAATACTATTGAGAGAGGCCTGCTGACGTCCTGATTAGGGGTAAGTCATTTAATTAAAATTGATGCTAAAGTTCCCAGAAGTCATATTTGTCAGCTGTATGGCAAAACTCAAATCAGGCTGGTCTAGGACAATTTTGCACGTATTTATTGTAATTTTTGCCCCTGAAGTATTCCCAAATATGAGAATCTTTTGCCATCAATAATCCTAGCAATAGATCTAGTTGTATAAGTTCAAGGGCTGAACTGAGGTAGAAAAGAATTATCTGTAGATATTGCGTGCTTGATATGTGGCCAGGAGATACCCTAGAGTTATAAAACAACATTTGGCTAATGAGAGATCATCTAATATTATCTAATAAAGATATATTTTTTAATTCTCTTTATCTGTTATTTTATCAGAGTCTTTTCTTGAAGAGTGTCAACAAGCTATTAATTTATAATTCTCAGCTTGTATCTTTGCTTGCCTCAGTAGAAATTCCAAATTTGTCCCCCCTCAGTTTGGGACCATCTAGTACTAAAAAAACAAAAATTCCAAATTTGTAGGGAAAATTAAGCCCAAAATTGACCAGGAGTGTTGGAATTATTTAAATAAGCCTACTGAGCTTCTTAATGGTTAAAGTACTAAGACACTAGCTAAATTAAAAACCTTTTGGCTGAACTTTGTCACAATTAAATGTTCAGTATTTATCTTATCAAGTGAGCAATCCTCAGTTTATGACAACTGGTGCTCACTCAATCAGTGACACTCCCTAAAATTCCCACACAACTAGTTACTGGAAGATTTGGCCAGAAGAGATAGCGACAACAAGATGGAAACTAGTTCAAGGAAATCTCAATTATTTTAGTACTAGCCGCCAAGGCTCTATTTAGGTACCTTCTACTTTCTGGACCTTATCACATTAAGGGAAGCTCATGTGGATACAACAATCCCATTCAATCTTACAACTGAAGGCATAAATGCTATGCTGGAAACTTTTTATCAGGGTTTTAGGATTGGTACTACAAAAATTGATCACTCCTTCATTCTATTCTATTACCTTAAGAATCAGGAGCTCAAGATGGAGATATACATGAAATAATGTGCTGCAACCATGACATCTCTCACCAGACGTCTCACAGACAGTTAAGCAACTAATGAATCCCTGAGTAACTTTGTCCAACCCTCAATCAAGCATACCCAGGAAATCCTTGCAAGACAAAATCTGGAGCTCACAGAAATCTACCGTGTACAAGGGGAGGAACAATCTTCCCAAAATGCTCTACTAAAAAATTATTTTTCCAGTTTTATTAAAAGTCCAAAAAGCAATCGTGGATAATACAGGACTTTTCAATGAAGCTCTTAAGAGCTTAAACACCCTTGAGGAGCTACTTAATGAAGAAATCCCAAAGATAGCCACAGAAGTTCTTGATCACCATGGGATATCGCACAAATGGGTACAAAACATGAATACCCACTGTCGAAAACTGGAAACTCGTTTTAATTTTCTATTATCTCAGACAGAAAAACTCGCCACACAGTCTAATTTGGGCCAAAGAGAGAATCTAAACTTAAATTCAAATCACGTTAACTTTGGGGATTATGTTTGGACTGAGCTGGTTTTTATGAACAAAAACATCAAAGACCTTGCAGCATTACCAGTCATCCTAAATAGGGATGAGGAGGATGCTCAGATCAAAGAGGAATTTTCAAGGACTGTTTTGTCAAGATTGCAGGCCAGAAATACTGATATTGCTCAAGAAATTTGGTAACTCAGAATGAAATTATCAACTGCAAATTCCTGAGTAGACATTATGACCATAGATATTAAAAGCATTTCGTCCAATCAAGGTTATTTGAAAAGGACATGACAACATTAAAAAAGAAGTCTAATCTCTCAAAAAGCGAAGCTGCCAGTGCTCACTCAGCCTTGACAATAGAGAAAATAAAATAAGCTCTGCCCATTCAGCCAAAAACCAATTGGGAAAACAATTAAAGACTTAATTCAAGTATCGTAATTCAGCAGTTTGGAGCAATATCATTTAATTGAATCATTAGAAATTGACACTGATGCAGAAACTGATATTTTGAACATCCTTCCTATGTCTAAAGTTCTGGCATCAATCTTGGCTCCAGATACTCCCCAACAGGAAAGAGGGCCAATTCTAAATGATGATACACTAAGGCATTCAAGTACTAGAAGAAGTGCAACACCTATGCCCAAAACAGGGCGATATGACTTTAAACACTAAACTTGTTAAAATTTGATAGGAATTAAACGTTCACTCTTTTCTTAAGCTATTTGAAAAAGTAATGCGGGGAGCATCAGACCATGCAAAAGGATAAACACTAATCAACTTACTCAATGCCCATAGCTGTAACCTCGTTATGCCCTATTTGGGCAATGATTAGTCCTATATGGATGCCAAAATTTCGGTGACAAAACAATTTTTAGGGCCTGGAAATTAAAGGCCCAAAAAAGAGAACTTCTTAGAATTGAATCTAAGCAGAATGAGACCAATAAGGACTTTGCTGACAGATTTTTCCATGAGGCACAAGTCTTGCCCACGTGCAATGCAATAGATTAGTGACACCATGATTGCAATGGAACACGCAGTCATGCCCTACCATGACTTGTACCATGTCGCGATACCTGCATTTGATAAGGAATGAAAACTTGAGAACTTACCAGTTACTTAAAAAGATGTTCCCACAGTTTTAATACTCCTAATAAGCCCAAGGACCAGCAAAATTTCCAATTTCTATGCCCAAAAATAAACACTATGTCCAACCAAGGGAAAAATTCATAAACTCTGAGCCAAAAATTCGAGCAAAAACAGCAGCCAGTGCCACTTACATGCCACAACTGTGGTCAAAAGGGGAAAAATGCTAGCCAATGCTACAGATGGTCAGATGAAAAGCCTGGGGTCAACGTTGCTCTAGAAATCAACTGTGACAGCAAGGCGGAAAAGAGCAGTTGAAGTAGAGGCGGAATGCTCTAACTTCACAAATTTTCACTAAGTTATTCCACCTGATCATGGCCAGTACTTTAGGGCCAAAGATGTTGCCAAAGATAACCTCCACCATATTGCGGCTAATGATTACTTATTGTTACTACTCAGGCCAAAACAAAGGCAACTAAACCCTTGAAAATTACCAAAGAAGCCCAAGCAGAGGTGTCAAATACTTACGCAAAACAGATTATTGATCATGGTATGGACCTCCAACCTGGATGTTCAACTGACCTACCTTCGCATAACAAAGTACAAGTAGCCACTCTCATGAAGACCTTAGCAGACAACTTCCCAGATGTTTGCTCAAGTCTTAAATCACATCTGGAATTGGGCATAAATCACAGTATTCTCATAATAAATATCTCCGAAAACTACTCTTTATGTGCTTATGTGGACATAGCAGTAAACAAGGTGCAAGTTTGGGACATCATCAATAGTGGTGACCTTATCATTTTAGTCAGCACAAAAGTGGTTAAAAAGTTGAAAATTACATCTGATGTTGCCCACTGTCAGGAATATGGTACATCAGGAGTGCATACAACTAAATCGCTGGGCGCATACAATAGCCTACCTATCAGATTTGGATCTATTGTAGTGATAGCACCTGCCATAGTGTTTCCAGATACAAACTGTGATATCCTAGTTGGGACTGATTTCATAAGGATATATGGAGTTGTTACCAATCATAAGGACGATACTCTCACAAATCTTGGCCAAGCTATCTTACTTTACTATATCAAGGATGGAGCAGTTGAGAAAAATAATCCCAGCCTATTTATAAATCTGGACTACAAATATGGAGTAGTCCTGATTAATTATGTCAAAGCGCGGATAAAAATAAAAACAATACCCACCCATATCAATGATTCAAAGGGCATCCCACTTTGGTTAAATCAGCACATTACTATACCATCTGGAGCTCAAGTAATCATCCCAAATGGACTGAAAATTAATATCCTGGAAGGACTTTATGGTGAATTATATCAATCATGGTCTCAATCTCGATTCAATTCAAACATTGCCCCTGGTATCATCATTACTGGCTATAGAGAAATTCACATCTTGTACACAAACCTGCAAAATTGGCCCATCTCCATCAAGCGGCGCCAAACAATTGCTTTTCTGAATCTGTTCCCTACCACAAAAATTAACACATTCCATAAGTTTGGAATTTTTTATAAATCAGTGATTCCTGATAAAGACCTAATCAGCATACATAACGTTGTCCCTGTGGTCGATTTAAGTAACCTGACCAACTCTGAGAAAGGCCAATCTTGGGAATTATTTTCCAATTATAAGAAAATATTTGCACAAGATGATTTTGACTTGGGATGTGCTAAGGGTGTTGTTCACTATATTGATACTGGAAATCATAAGCCAAGTTGATTATGCCCAATTAGATGCACAAAATCATCAGAAGAGTCCTTTTTTCTTTCCTGTAACAATCACTTTAGTTATTATGATTTGATTCAAACAGCAATTTTGATAATCACATAGGAGAGATGGGCGACTTTAATAATAAATCTAATACAACCTGGGCGAGCATTGTATCAAGTGGTGCGCTTAACGGTGCAACTAAGGGCAAGAAACGCCCTGGAGGGGGACCAGGAACCCAATCCACCAAGAAACCACAAACTCAGACACCATCCAGGTTTATGATGTTTACTATAAAACAAGATCAGTACATGTACATCCAATGCAACCAACCCCTTTCAAAGGTGGAACATGGGCTCCGACTCTTCCTTGGGGATGAGTCCCCAACCCTGTGGGAGAAAACATGTGAGGCACAGACCCCCCTTTTCCCTCACGCAGTATATGTCGCCACCAACAACTTGGGCTGTGGCTAGATCAATATTGGTTTTGAAACAGCCAATGAAGCTGATGCCACAGCAAAGGTCTGCATCAAAGTTGCCCTCCCCAAGGGCAAAAAAATAGTGCGCACCGCGCGCACCAGATGGAACAAAGTGAAAACCTGTTCATTTTATTTGACTCGCTCCCTACCAACCTTCCTTGTAAGGTAATTGAGGAGAAGCTCCGCAAAGGCCTTGTAGCCTATGGAGAAATTATGCAACTCAAATTACAAAGATTTTGCCTGATGCCCACCCTGTGCATAGGCAAAGCTATTGCCGTGATCAACCCATTCCCCAAAGTGGAAGATGACTTATCAAGAATCCCCCACACAGCAGAGTTTCACTTTGCAGATGGGGGACAGTCATCTGCATTCTGAGTTACACTGGAACGCGCACCGCCTATATGCAATCACTGCAGTTCATTAGGACACAAGGAACACGCATGCCGCATGAAGGAGGGCTTAATGGAAAATGATTTTTGTAAAGAAGCTATGGACGAAGATAATGAAAACTTCTCCAAAAAGACTGATGGCCACCACCCATTCCGCTGGGGTGAAGATGGACTATACTCCATCATGGATTCAATTACACATAAACAACGCAAAGCAGCACAAAAAGCCTGCAAGTGGGCAGCGGCTGAGGTGGAAGCACACGCGTAATCATCCATTGACCCTGGACAAATTCAAGAGGACATTTTGGATATACACCGAACCAACCAAGCAGAACAATATGCTCAGGTTGAAATTTTCACAGCAACTTGACTGAGTCACCAAGCGACATCAATCATGCACACATTGAGGAACAATTCAGCTGCAATATGGACGAAAATGTGGTGCACAATTCTCAAAATTTGAACCCCAAAATTACAGAACCTAATCAGCACCCCTCATTAAACCATCATGAGACACATGCGGGAAAAGATAATGCAAATCCAAAAAAACTGCAATTCCTGCGAAAAATTGGGTCAGATCAAGGGAACTGACAATATCACTGAAAGAGTTGGAGTACAGACGTGGAGCATGGTCAAAATGAGCTATGGTGGGATAGGGCCAGAGGGTCCTCCCAACCGCTCCTGAGGCGCCATGGGCACCTCAGTGTCAATAGGGATGCTAAACATCGCGGGATCCAGGGCTTAAATGTCCCAAGCCAAAAAGCTGAATTTTCTGTGAAAACCCCTTGTAGACATCTTGGCCATCCAAGAAACCCACTGTCTACAGGGGGAAGAAGGATCCTGGTCAGCCAGGGTCTCACCATCACAATCAGTATGGACGTCCCATTGTGAAGTAATTGTCCAAAATAACAAAGAAATTTAAAATTACAAATTCATCTTCATACCTTCACGGTTGCATCTTGGTAGCAACGATCACATGCCAAGAGGAAACAATCTTGATATCATGCATCTATGCATCATGCACCACAAATGATAGAAAACAATTTCTCAAAACTGTTCCAACTCTTACCCTCCCACCAGATACCATTATGTTAGGCGATTTCAACTGCTGGGATAACCCTGATATGGATCGATGGCCTAATCTCAGGGGATACCCACTGGGGCACATCAAATTCCGCACAATGAAGGCATTCCTTGGCCTACAGGATGTCCTCCCCCCCGGTTCACCACTCCTTCCCCACATGACATGGCCCAACATACGCAAGGGAGTGCTCATATCAATGAGCCGCATTGATCACATCCTTGTCCCACAATCCCAATGATCAAGATTTTCCAAATTTACATCAAAAAAAGTCAATTTCTCTGACCACTGACTTGTTACAGTGCAGCTATTGCCAAACCAAACCCATGCACAGGTTTCACCTTGGAGAAAGCTTCACCCAGTAAACATAAAATTACCCAAATTATCTGACTGGGTCAAAGATAAGGTTATGAACCCAGAATTCACAGCCCCATTCACCTCAGATCCCATCGTAACATGGGCAAATTTTAAAAAGGAACTAATCAACAAAACCTGACATCTCGCATCACGTAAGTACACCGCTGACACAGCCACAATCAAGTGTACCTTGGCGGAACTGGACCGCCTTGAGCTAAATACCCCGAGATCTGGCTATAGCCCCAACTGAGGACGCAAATGGGCGGAAATATCCGCCCAACTAAACACCCTCATCTTTGAACACTAACACAGAATCAAAGTATCAAATAAAGGTAAGTTCATAAAGGAAGGAGAAACATGCTTGGCATATATCTTCCACCAATTCCACTCCCGCGGCAACCAGCCCACGTGCACACAGGTCCACAAGACTGACGGCACTGTGGCAACTGACCCTGAGGAGGTCAAGGAGGAAGTACACCACTACTACACCAAATTATATCGTGATACGCCGACAGACCCACAAAAATCAAAAAATTTATACAAAATGCAAGGATACAAAGCATACCACCATATTACAATATTCTAAACCTAATTATATGGGAGGAGCTTTAGGATACAATCCGCGGTGCACCACGTAGGAAATGCCTAGGGCCTGATGGGATATCCTACAAATTTTACAAAAATTATTTTCAACAAATTGCCCCCCTCCTATTGGCGTCTATGAACCAGTGCTTACTGGAAACACGCCTCCTTCCTGGTGGCCATAGATCCTACATTATAACCTTGTATAAAAAGGGTGACAAGTTGGACCTGGCCAACTGGCGCCCAATTGCACTCTCCAAAACTGACACAAAAATTCTAACAAAAATTTTAGCAGCCAGATTAGGCGCAGTTGCCTCTGACGTCCTGTCACCCAACCAGTTTGAATTTATACCAGGGCGCTCAATCTGGAGTAACATACACCCTGTTGCAAAAATATGTCAGTCCAAAGCAACTGGAGCCCTAGTCTTCTTAGACCAGGAAAAGGTATATGACCGCGTTAGCTGGCCATACCTAAAGGAATGCCTATACGCTTTAAAACTCCCACCCAGATTCATAAACTGGGCGATGCTCCTCACAGAATCTGCAACCATGTCTGTATGCGGCCCTGGCTTCCTAACTAAAAAGATCACACCACATAGAGGGCTCAAACAAGGGGACCCCCTCAGCCCACTGCTGTATAACCTCAGTTTTGACCCACTCCTCCGCATAACTGACTCACGCCTCATGGGCATAACTGCACAAGGACAGCCAACAGTCAAGATACTGGCCTTTGCAGATGACTGCGTGTCAGGCATAGCTAACAATGATGATGCCTGACAGCTGGAACGCACCTTAGAGGAATACTCCATGGTGAGCAACGCATTGCTCAACAAAAGGAAAACAGAAATCATTCTCTTAGGCAAGTACACTAACAACTGAGCTTTAACACCAGAACCTCATACCCCCATATGAAGGAAAAACGCACTCATCTTACCCTTTGCATCACCTCCCACCACCACTCCTGTCAGCCACCTTGGGATATGGCTGGTAACAGGGGGATATGCCAAAGAGACAATGAAAAAAAAACTTGCTACAATGGATAACCACCAGCGTCGCCTCCCTCAAGGAAAGATCCCCCAGGACTAACGGGGCGAGTAACAGTTGCTAACTCACTCATCCTCCCAATACTATGGTACCCTGCCCACGCGATCGCCTTCTCACCTACCTTCATATCTTCAATCCGCGCGCTCATCCAGGGCTGGCTATGGCCCAGCTCCCACCCTCCCATATGGATGGAAACACTCTTTGGCCCACGCTCAAGCGGCTGCATGGGACTAAAAGATTTTGAGAGCCACGCCAATCGCATCCTTGGAACCTGGATAAAGGAAGTCTTTTCCCCAGACCTCCCACAACAACACTGGTCCAGGGCAGCGAGGACTAACTTCTCACAGGCGCTCAAATTAACCAACCCACATAGCCCACCCAGATTACTATCATACCTTGCTAAACACCCTACCGCAGTGGGTCCGCATGGAACCTCCCCTCACTTCAAATGCATCCTCTGAACCATCCGCCGTATGGAATGGACCATAGAGAACATGGGTACTATACAGGGAAGGGGACGACCCAGCCCCCACTTCAAATTAAGAAATCCAGAAAACCACCCCCAGAGAGACATGCTTGCTACAACCCCAACCATTGCTAGAATTAAATACCTAGATGTGTTGGCTATTCCCTACGACTTAACCACACAGAAGGCAGTGTAGAAAATGACGCACCACCCACTCCTACAGCTGAGAATAAGAGCCAACGCCTGGTGCTGTCTGAGAAGGACCTATAGGACAGCGGACCACTCCAATTCCCTCCACACAACCTGCGCAGTATGTGGAGGGGAGGGCTCCCTACATCACCTCCTAGAAACATGCCCCTCATCCAAAGCCATATGGAAGGAAGTCGCGCGCCTGCTTAAGATCCAAAACGAGCAGGAAATTCTATATCAAAGAGCCTCCTCGCGCTCCAGATTGAATCACTAATCCCATCTACCCTCCGTTCCCTAATGATACCCATTGCAATGTGAACAATCCACACCATTTCCTTAGATGCGTTCAGAGCCGTTCCCAACCATTCATGGGGTTATCAACAGGTTCCACGTCCACTTATTGGAGCACTTCCAAGCCTGGCTCTATGGATATATGAGTCCAAGGCAACAGGAGCTCATAGAATCGTGGTTTCCACTCTGGTTCCTACACACAGACCCCTTCCTTCACACCTGCTCCATAGCGGGGGAAACTCCCTTGGAGTAGTGCACCAACCCCCCATACCTGGCAGTCCCGCTGGCAACAGGGGTAACTTGAGTACCCAGGGTGCCCAATTTTATCTTTCTTCGTTTTACACACATATTTGGTAATGCCCGTCCCCTGTTCATCTTGCCTTGGTTAAATAAAATAAAATCATCAGAAGAAGCTGTATACAAGGAGATTAAGGAACCCCTTGATCGTGACATGTTAGTGCCTTCAAAAAGTCCCTGAGCGGCACAGATTTTTATTATTGAAGAAAAAGGATGGAAGAAAATGGGTAGTCATTGGTTACTGGAGTTAAATAACATCATGAAGAAGGACTCATATTTTCTGCCACAAATTGGCAATGCCTTGGACTGGCTAGGGGGAGCAAAGTTCTTCTTGGCGATGAACCTGATCAGTGGGTATTGGCAAATAGATCTGACCGAAGAGGAACATGAGAAATGTGAAGTAATAACCCAAGAGGGCCTAATCTAGCCAAAGAGAATGCCTCAAGGGCTCTGCAATGCCCCAGCTACCTTCCAGAGGGCCATGGACACAATCCTTAAAGATTTTAAATTCTCATGTGTACAAGTGTACCTTGACAATATCAACGTTAATCAGCCGCACTTTTGACGACCACCTAGAACACTTAGAGGATGTTTTCTGAAGACTAGCAGATGAAGACTTAAAAATCAAGCCCAAAATGTGCCAGTTCTTTATTTATCATCTGGAATACCTTGGCTTTATAATTGACAAGCTAGGTCTTCATCCCCAACCCTCTAAGCTGGATGCCATTTCCAAAATGAAATGGACTAAATCCAAGCGCAATATTCAAGTATTCATAGACATGATTGGGTACTATCACTGATTTATTGCCGACACTGCACAACTAGGAGAGCTGCTTTTCTATCTACTTAAGGATAAAGGTCCCATTTGACTAAACTCCAGCTTGTTAAACTGAATTTAATCAAACCCATATAGACTATTGGTTGCTCCAGTTCTTTGATATCCAGACTTTGATTGTGAATTTAATTGCCCTGGCTGATGCATCCCTAACAGAAGTTTGGGACTGTATTATCTCAAATAAAGGAAGACGGTGAAGAACATCCAGTTTTCTTAACTAGTTGGACCTTAAATTTTCACAAGATAATTTACACGGTGAAAGAATTAAAATGCTTAGCTGTCATACATTTTTGCAAGTAGTTTGGGGTCTATCTGCATGGCACTCATAATAAAGTTGTTACTGATCATGCACCCTAATATGGCTGAACAGCTTAAGAGAGACTGAGGTCTGATTATCCCGCTGGGCGTTAAAGCTACATGCTTATGACTACACAATTGAGCATCGCACTGGGGAAAATCATCAGAATGCCAATTGCCTTTCCCTACTACCCACTATTGTAACACTTAGTCTTGACGCAAATGAGTTGTTTAAGAAAATGGTCCGTAGAGAGTATTAGGATGAGCCTTAATCCATCCAAAAAATATTATTGAATTAAAAAAAGGTTTAACTATTGGAAAAATGAATCTTCACAAGATCATTGAGGGCAAAAAGTATATTCTTCTAAGACCGCTAGCCTGAACAGACATCATTTTGACTTCCTATAAGGCCATAGAGCATGGTGGATTCAAAAGGACGAAGGAGCATCTGAAGCAATTCTACTATTGGGAATCAATGCATTTTGGCATCCAATGTGGGATCCACCGACAGATGCCACAAATATTTTTTAAAATATATGAAACTTACCTTTAAAAATAAAAGTAATTATAAACGCTTTGTTAAAGTTTTTTATGCTTTCTTTTATTTCAGCGAGGCAAGCCAAAAGAACTCTCCTATTTGATCCTAGTATTTCCTATTTTAAATAGTTTGATTATTGGGGTCATGGGAATTTAGGGCTATAGTATCAAAAAGCTTAGTCGTCCAAATTAGGAAAAATAGGTTTTCGGCCTATCAGAATGAGGGAAAATTTTCTGAGGAAAAACAAACCCATGTGGTAATGATTTGATATAGCACCCAATCACCGGCGGGTAAAATCTTCTCACTTCATGGAAGAACAAACCTGTGTGGAACTGGTATGGAACGGGACGTGGCTGAGGGGATACCATGTGATGGACGCCCCAAATTTGGCCGAGGAGTCAGAGCAGTCCTACTATCAGTTTTTACCTTAATAAGCAGATTTTGATTATAAATCAGGTTTAGCCGATGGGTAGGGTTCCACCAAGAATCCACCAGGGTCTTTTGGCCGATGGTACTCAAATCCTCATTAACCATAGTATTGTTAGAAGATTGGACATGTAATTGGCTGATCATAGTAGTGGATTTGGGGGCATTTTTACCTCCAACATTTTTTTTGAAAGTCAAGAAGGAGAATGTCTGACATTGCCTTCCTCAAAAATGTTGGGGGAGTGTAGGTTTGTAGGAAGCAGCCATGTACCCAGTTTATAGTAACTCCTGTAGCCAAAGATGTTATAGAATATTCATTTCCTCTCTTATATATGATGATAAATGGCCCTCCCAGATTGATCCAATTTTGCCACTTCAAGGAATTAAGTGATTGTGATAATATAAGACCATATCTGACACTTAGAATGAAGGT
>JAKSZP010004646.1:0-40183 GCA_022478985.1 Massospora cicadina
CCCCTGAAGGCGAGCCCATTGTTCCATTCATTCCTTCATGTCCATTAAATGGAGACCCTTCTATTTATTTGGATGTCAAGTCCACTGAGTCTACCTCCCAGGGGGGAGCAGTCTCAAGGCTTCCCTGGCCCGCCGCGCATGAGTTTGGCTCCATCCGCTGCCACTGCCACTGTGGGTCCAGCTCACCATCAGGACTTAAAATGTCCCCTTTTCGGGGAAGCTCAGTTTCATCCCCTCCTACAGGGTTACCTCCACTTCTACCCACATTCCCAACAACGTGGTGATCTCTGTGCCGCCTCCTGCTGGTGTACAAGCCTCTCCTTTGAGTTCTGAAGGCCAGCAACCGCAATCCCTGGAGGAGTCGTAATCCTCCTTGACTCTCCCGCCCTTGGGGGTTGCCCCCATAAGACTCGCAGTTGCCCCCAATGCAACCATCTGGTTTGCCTTGGGAGCCTTCAGTATGTTATTGAACGTTTGCTTTCCTCACGTGTCCCATAGATCCTCACTTATCTTAGTCACTCAGGCTGCTATGCCTCTGGAATTATGGGCCCTCCACTGGGTGCTCGCGCACCCTGACTTGGAGCTCAGTCTAGTTCTTCTTAGCCGCATCTGTGACAGGACCCACCAGTTATGATGGATGTGATGATGAATGGCCTCCCTGGTTATGACAGACAGGATGGTGAATGAGGACACCCTGGTCATGATGTACAGGATGGTGGTTGGGGACACCCTGGGCCAAGAGGACCTTCAGGACCCAGTGTTGACCCTGGAATCCCCAATGAACGCTACAGGAGTTAATTCAGCAAGTAAAAAAACCTTGATGTCCAATTGGGATGCATCAAATAATGAGCCCAACTTACTTGGATGGAGGTCCCCTACTCCCCTGAAATTTCCTTAACCGCTCTTCATAAACACCTTGGATCCTTGGCAGCAATACCTGCTGTGGTATGTGGGTTGGAGCAAAGAATGCTCTCCACCAAACAACATCAACTTAAACTCCAAACCACTAACTACTTCAGAAATGAAATGTGGTAATTAAACCAACTTTTGCCATAAAATCAGCTCTCACTGCAACTAATGAATGAGTAGATTTAATTTTTGACAATATTACCAGTATGCAGAGTCAAATGGATGCACTTCATCCTCAAGCGTATTCCTGAGATACCACTTCATTGTTAGGTGAAAGCGCGGTCCCAGTATTGGTTAATGTCTTTCAGCCTCCACCCCCAAGTGGTAATTATAGACCTTTGTTCAAAGAAAAATATGTCCTCCGGTGAGGGAAGCATCTTTTCTTTCTTATATTGCTATGAAAGCTCTATGGAGGAAGTGACCAATCACCAACAGCTTAAACACCTGATGAACTGTTGAAGTTTCATGATTCAAGATATTATGGTACTCCATCTGATGCATTTATGTACTTGGACTGATGCCAAGTCTGCCTATTTTTGGGATTTTTGTAAAAGCTTAACCCTATTCAACCAAAAACAGATCTTCATGGAATCAGCCTTAATTTGGAGAAATCATCAATGAATTCTAGCACCATTTTTACCTTGAGGATCAAACGCTGGTTACAGGGAATCATCTTACACTAGATGATGCTATAACCTCCTCAATTTTGCCATTTAAAAATATGGCTAATATTCTACTTTATCTGAAAGTGGTAAATTACAACTTGACGTCCCTCCTCCATATCAAAGAAGATATTTTGGAAATTCCCATCAAACTACATAAACCCGCCGGGCACCTCATTTTAACAACAATAAGCCCTGGCTCCAAGTGTTAGCCATTATCTCCTCAATTTGACTACACCTGAGTTATACTGCACTAATGCAAGAGAACCAACCACATTGTGGACTTTTGTCACATACAATAACGTAAGTCAACAAAAGATCAGTCAGTATAGGACATATGGATCCCCTTGCTGACAAAAATCAAGTGCCTCAAGACCCTCGTTCTAGCTCTATCTCTATTACCAGCACTTTAGGCTAATTTCTGTTAGCCGCCCCCCGCAGAAGTTGATGTACCCTTTTCTATTCAAGGAAATAAAAATCTCCAGCTTTTTTACTATTATGTTGGCCAGTTACCCAAATGAATTTTGGCGGTCAAGTCTTCTATGGAAAGCCAAGCACTGGAAGATAAAATTTTCAAATGCTTGGAATATCCATAAGCTTGGCTGCGACAGAATCCTCCACTTGCTTTGCTGCAAATACCCAATGACAGTCTAATATTGTAATTATTAGTTTTTATTGTTGGTGGTTTGAGTAGAGGTAGTTTTACATAAGGTTAAAGTCCTGGCGATAATTGACACCAGCTCTCTGGTTTATGTTATTTCCCCCAACTTATCTAAAAGATAATAATGGCTCCAGACTTGATTCATGACTCTGAATATGGGATGGCTAGTAATCGGTCAACTAAGGTGATAAAAGCCTATTCTGCTCTACCCCTTCGCTTTGGGAAACTTTTTAATTACTGCCCCCGCTAAAGAATTAGAAAACAATACTTATGAGTTGCTTATTGGGTCCATTTGATGTGAAAATTCAATTGCATTATCAACCACAAGGAAAAATACTTATCCCTACTAGGTTATTGGACTCCGTTAATACTTGAACTCCCCATCAAAAGTAAAAAAGCCCCAAAAATGGAAATGCCTCCTCAAATACCCATCATCCATTTGCAAAATTGAGTACCAGGTCTTAGGGGGAAAACTAAGTTACCCACAGAGGCTGTGGAAGCAGAATATGGGATCCCTCTGGACTTTTCTCTCTCGTTGCAATCACCTTTGCAACTTATTCAATTTAAGTCTGAATCTAGTTTAATAATCTCACAGAGGAGATTAGTCTGAGCCCACGTCAGGGAGCAGTTGGGCAAGTAAGGTAAGAGGCACAGGCGGTAGGCCTGCGACCTCCAACATGCAAAAACGCCCCAGAGAAACCAGCATAATAGAAAAAAATAAAAAACTGGCGGTCACTATTTCCCCAGAAATCCTCACTTGGCAGGCACAATGCAACCAGTACATCAACACGCCACACTATCAACCACTCTTGTCAGTGGAATATGGAGTCTGGGTTTTTCTGGATATCCAACAAACAGCTTTATGGGAGAAATTTTGTGGGGATGTGCACACTTTTTTCCCAACTGTGGTGTATGTTGCACCTCACTCCATGTCATGCGGTTGGATGAACCTAGGTTTCAAAAACAAGGAGGCAGCAGACAAAGCTGCTGTGGTGTGTGTAGTGATCGACCTCCCTGAAGGGCAACGGGTCGTTGAAACCAAATGCACCAGATGGACAAAATCCAACCAAATTTTCCTCACGTTCAACTTTTTGCCCAATACATTCAAGCATGCCATTCTGGAGTAGCACCTGAAAAATGGTCTCTCCGTATATGGCGAAATACAATCCTTTGAGATTCAACGCTTTACGCTGATGCCACACCTGTGCACTGGCAAAGCCGTTGTGGTTCTGACTCCAACCAAGGAGATTGCGAAGGACTAACCCAGATCCTGCACTCCACTTTTATTAATATAGAAGGGCATACCACCCACCCTTTCCAGGTAACCGTAGACAGCGCACCCCCCATCTGCACCCACTGTGACACGTTCAGCCACAAGGCACATGCATGCCCCACCAAGGAGAGCATCACATTCTAAGAGCACCCCTCGGCAGCCATGACCAGTGGAGAGGCGCACTATGAACCAACCACAAGCACCAAAGAGGCTTTCCCGTGGGGAGCACAAGGCTGCTACTTACTAGTAAAGCCTATCTCCACTCAAGAGCGAAAGAAGGCCAAACAGGCCCACAGGGCCGCGGCCAAGGGAGCGGCCAAAGTCGCCTCCACTATCCCACATTTCCAACGCCAGGAGGACATCAAACCTTCGCGGCGGAAGCAACTTGGGAATCCCTCAACCAATCATATTGGGAAGCCCATGCCAATTGGGCCACCCAATCTGAGGATCCAATGGGTGACTCAATCTCACCTGACTTTACAACCAAGCCCCAATCAAAACTGACTTAGTTTCCAGTCTACCTGAAAATTTTTTTTTGACCTGAACGTTGGTGCACCAAACTCATTCATACTGCAAAAAATTCATTCAACAATTAGGGAAACAAAAAGCGAAGGCAAAAGCCAATGAAAATCTCTCTGCCAAAATTAACAAAACTACCAATAGCATTGCTGCAAACACCCATGCTGCCATGAAGGCCCGCGGGGATCTAGAGGAGGCTGGTGGGCCCGGGTGCCCATCCCCTCGCACCTAAGGTGCAATGGGGGAAGCCTTCACTTTAGGGACGTTGAATATTGATAGACTCAAGGCCTCGCCATCCCAGGCTAGGAAACTGAGTTTTTTACAAAAAAATCTACCCGTGGAAATCCTGGCCATCCAGGAGTCTCACTGTCCACGAGGTTCCAAGGACGCTTGGAAAACCATGCTCCTACCTTCCCTATTCTTCTGGTCAGAGCACTGTGGGGTGCTAGTTCAGAAAAACAATTTTTTTAAATTTTTATCATTGGAATCCTTCCTCAATGGCTGAGTCCTCATTGTTACATTCTCATTGGCTAAAGTGGCGCACGCTATCATCAACATTTATGCCCCAACCTGTGCACAAGAGTGTCAGGAATTTTTCTCATCGGTCAAATCCCTTCCATTACCCCCTAACCCTTTCATAGTTGGTGACATGAACTGTTGGCTAGACTCACCCACAGACCTTTAACTTTCAACATCCCACGCCCCTCAGGGTCACATAGAACTTCGCGTTCTAAAGGCCACACTTGGGTTATTAGACGCGCTGCTGCAGCAAGCCCCGCTGCTCAAAAACATGACGCGCCCCCACATCCACAAAGGCGAATTAAGGTCCATGACCCACATAGACCTTATCCTCATGCCAGCGAAATTCCAACCTCACATTTTTCCACTTCCAAACAACAAAAATTGAATTCTCTGACCACCAGCTGGTCTTGATAACCTACCACTTATCTATCACAGTAGCTAAGGCCCTGCATTGGTGCAAACTCCACCCACCCAAACTTGCGCCGCCAGGATTTTCCACTTGGGTGGGACCAGCAACTTTGGCAATAGAGTTTACTACACCATTTTGCATGAACCCAATTTCCACATGGTCACCTTCAAAGAGGACACCATCTGCCACACTCACCACCTCTCCTCCTGACGCTCACAAGCTACATTGGCCGTCATCTCGCGCACTCTGGCAGAGTTGGCACACCTGGAATTCAACATCCCAGCCACAGGCTACAGCCCTGCTTGGGGCCAGAAGTGGGCAGAAGCAGCCGCCCACCTCAACGCGCTCAAAAGGCAACACAAACATTGGGTTTGTGTTCAGTACAGGGCCAAACACATTACAGAGGGTGACACATGCACCACATATTTTTTTTAAAAATTCTTTGCACCGCGCCAGAGTGTGGCCTGAACACAGGTGCAGAGATTGGATGATTCCGTTGCGGATACGCTGGCCAAAATGGCAATCAAAATACAGAAGTATTACTCCAAGTTATACTGATCCAATCCAATTCAGCCAGCTGAAGTGGCGAAATTTCTCGACAGCACTCACATCTGCACCATTTCCTGATACCCAGAATTAATGAATTTGACTACTACGAATGAACTCTGGTCAGCCATCCGCAGTGCACCAAATCAGAAATGCCCAGGCCCAGATGGCATTCCATATGATTCTACAAAAAGTACTTCAAATATATATCCCCACTGCTGCTTGCCTCCCTTAACCAGAGCCTTCTGGATATGCGCCTTCTACCAGGAGGGCAAGAGGCCTTCACCATCACACTCTTTAATAAAGGGGATAAGCTAGACCTAGCCAACTGGCGCCCCATTTCTTTAACTAACATGGATACAAAAATTTTAACTAAAATCATGGCTAACCGTTTAGGGATTGTAGCATCTGCCACCATCTCCCCAGAACAATTTGGTTTCATACCCAGAAGGTCAATTTGGGACAACGTGCACTCTGTGGCTAACGCATGCCAGTCCACAGCCTCTGGGGCACTTGTATTTTTGGACCAACAGAGAACCTATGATAGAGTAAACTGGGAATACCTCAGGGCCTGCGTCCCCTAATTCCGCTTGCCCCCTCGCTTCATCAACTGGGTAATGCTGCTCACGGAATCTGCAACAATGGCAGTGCGTGGCCCTGACTTCCTAGTGGAAGTAGTCCGCCCTCAAAGGGGCTTACGCCAAGGGAACCCCCTTAACCCACTCTTATACAACTTCAGTCTTGACCCACTACTTCGAAATGTGAATGCCCACCTCACTGGGATCCATGTACCAGGCCAAGTTCCAGTCAAGATGATGGCGTTTGCAGATGACTGTGTGGTTGGGGTGTCCAATAATAAAGACGCGCGCGCTTACGCTCTCATCCAGGAATATTCCCGGGTAAGTAATGCTGCACTGAACGCTTCCAAAACCGAAATCATCCTCCTTGGTCAGTATCAATCTTGCTGGGCTCCAGTGACCAGTTCCCAGCCTGGCCCATCCGCTTGCACACGTGCTCGCCTTCCCTGCTCACCCCACACCGCCCCACTTGTGCTCCCCTTCGTGCCACGCCCTACCATAGGGCCTGTCCGCCATCTGGGCGTGTGGGTGGAGGCAGGCGGGTATGCCACAGCAGTAATGGAAAGTCATATTCTAGACAACGTGACAAAGCGCATCGCCTCCCTCAGAGCTCACCCTACTTCCCTTACTGGAAGGGTTGTTTTAGCCAACTCTATGCTCCTCTCCAGAGTCTGATTTGGAGCCCGCGCCATCGCCTTCTCCCCAGGTTTTTTCAAATCTATGTATGCCCTCCTGCAAGGGTGGCTTAGGTCAGGCCGCCCACCTCCAGTGCGGCTTGAGGTCATGTTTGGTCCTTGTCATCATGGTGGCATGGGCCTGCTCGACTTTAAAGCCCATGCTGACAAGATCCTGGGCACCTGGATTGCGGCTGTCACAGCCCCTACGCTTCCCTCCCAAAACTGGTCCCGCGCGGCCCACTCCAACTTCTCCCACGCCCTGGGCCTTAACAATCCATAGAACCCTCACTCCTTGATGAAGTATCTAGCTTCCCACCCATCGGCTGCGGGTCCTCACAGTACTAAATCACACTACAAATGAATCCTCCTCTCCATGCGGAGCGCTGAGTGGAGAATCCTTATTAGTGGACACACAGAACAGAGAGGCCGCCCCTCTCCTCAGTTCACACAGGAGGTACAGGAGCTACCCATTCAAGATGGCTTGATCCCCACACGGCCCCATGTCCTATCCAGGGTGGACTACCTGGACATGATGGACATCCCTTATTCCATTGAGACCCAGAAGGCTATTTGGAAATACGCACACCACCCTCTGTTGCAGCCTCAAATCCGTTCACATGTGTGGCACTGCCTGAGGTGGGTGTACCATACGGCTGAGCGCTCTAACACTTTACACTCATCCTGCATCGTGCGTGGCCAGTATGGAACGCTGTTCCACCACCTGGAGAAGTGCCCTACCTCTAAAGTGATATGGCGCGAAGTTCAACGTCTGCTTGGCCAGGATCAAACACACTTTCCTTCAGTCTGTCAAGAGACATGTTTGCTATATCCATGGTATCCTCCCTTCCACCCTCCCTCCATGCTCTGGTGGTCGCAATCGCCATGTGGAATATCCTCACGATTGTCTTGGATGCCATCGCAGGCTCCACTCCCACCCTCCCAGAAGCTGTCCACAGAATCTGGTCTCATTTGGTGGACCACTTCCAGGCGTGGATGTTTGGGTACCTCCCACCATGTCACCGTCAGCTGGTCTCCTACTGGTTCCCAGTTTGGTTCATCAAATCAGACCCTTTCCTCCACACATGTTCAATAGTGGCTACGTCCCCTTCACACGTCCCCTCCCCCTCCCCATAGTGGCGTTCCCGCTGGCAACAAGAGATATCATCGCTTCTCTGAAGTGCCTTCCCTGTTACAAAGTTTCATTTCTTTTGAGTCAAAATTTGGAAGTGTCTGTCCCCTGGTCGGCCTTCCTTGTAATAAATTTAAATTTAAAGATGGGATCCCTCTGTATGCCCCTCATCTTATCACAATACCTTCTGGCTTAGAAGTTATTGTGGATATGAGGATCCAGATTCTCGCACGTCCTAATCAAATTTTGGAGCTAAGTGGACACTAAACCCTTCCATCAAGGAATCATTGACCTGCCCAGGGATTTTGGATCCTTCCTATGGGAATCTATCTCTACCTTATTAAAGAATTTAACGAGTCATACCATCCAAATCCTTCAGCATGCCCCTATTGCTTATGTAAAACTATGTCCCATTGATAGTATTACCAATGTGAGATGTTTTGGCTCATTACATGATTTAGGATTCAATCCCCCACCCACCATAGCTCTGGTCTGAAGCAAGAAAAATAATCTTACCCTAACAAACTCTAGAATGTCAAAGACCTCCTTGAGGAGTATGGCAATATTTTCTCTTCAGGACCTAGTGACTGCAGGAAAATGTCCAGGGCAAGTCACCAAATTGAACTGAGTTTTACCCTCCATTCAAACCCTGGACATACCAAAAATCCAAAGTGGAGGAAGTTCATGTGGCCTTAGAGTTACAGCAACTGTTGAAGGATAGTTAATAGAGTCTTCTAAAAGCTCATGAGCTTCCCCACCCTTTTTTAATTTGAAGAATGATGGTGGCAACCGTGCTGTTAAGGAATATCGCTGCCTCAATTTAATCACAAGAAAAGACAGCTATCCATTTCTGAGTTTAGGTGATTTCTTATGCTTGATGTCAGGGTCCCACTATTTCTCACTATGGATCTCATTAACGGGTACTGTAAAGTCAACTAGTAACTGAAAGGTCATGAAAAATGTACTCTTATCTTAAGGGAAGGACTATTCAAGCCAACTCAAATGTCACAGGGGTTATGTAACGACACTTCTACCTTCCAACTTGCCATGAGCAGACTCTTAGGCAACTTGAAACGCTCTTGTGCTCTAGTTTATCTCGACAATATTACCATTTTTTGAGAACCTTTAATGAACATCTAGACCACCTCATGGAAGACTTTCAGCGGTTACAGAAATCGTTATTAAAACTAAAGCTGTCCAAATACTCTTTCTTTCAGAGTGAGATACGACTTTGGGCCATAAGCTAAGTAAAGCTAGAATATCCCCAATGGATGACAAGGTCCTGCTATTTCCAAAATGTCCTCTCTAAATCCTTACAAGACGTATAAATTTTCTTAGAAATGTTGGGATATTATAGCCAGTTTATCCCCCACTTTTCAAACACCTCCGATCCTCTAGTGTATCTACTGAAGAAAGGGATACCCTTTCGGTGGAAGGAAGAGCAACAGCAGACCTTTGATCTGCTACACGTCTCTCTCTCCCACTCTCAGTACTTATTCACTCAAATTTTGATAAACCCTTTTTCCTCTTTATTGATGGTAGCAATATATCCATCAGAAATATACTATCCCAACATGACAAAAACTTAGTGGACCATCATATCGCCTACTATAACAAGACCTTATCAAATCTGAACGCAAGTATAGTGTTATGGAACATGAATGCTTAGCAGTCCTACTGACTATTAAGAATTTCTGACCTTATTATATGGGAAACATTTCACCTTAATCACTGAACATGCTACTTTATGATGGCTACAGCAAATGAAGGACCCTGATGGGAGATTAGCCCTATGGGCGTTAAAACTTTAAAACTATAACTTTTATATTTTTCACCAACCAGGACCCATACACCAAAATTTGGATTACCTATATTGGCTTCCCATAATAACTTTAACTGACCCTGAAGAGGATTGACTCTAAGACCTTTTAATACATTTACATTTATGGAAGTATGAATCCCCAACCATTCAAAAAGAATTAGCGAAGAAATTGGCAAATATTAAAGTCAAGAACGACCTATTATGTAAAATTGTGTCCAAAAAGTGGGTGTCCTATGTATGCCCTTCAGCTTATATTAATGTCTATTAAAGGAAATTGGCAAGTCAGCCACGGAATAATCTGGAAAACCTACCAGTGGCTTAAAACTCAATATTACTGGGAAGGAATGCTTGTACAATCCAACTTGTATTAGAGTCCTGTTTGGTATGCAAAAGTCAGACCAGACCTAATCCCTAATCTCAACATCCATTGGTTCCACCTTTGAACCATTCCATACCATTAGCATTGATGTTGTGGGACCTCTACCTCAAGCCTCTAATGGTCGTTGGTTTCTCCTTCTAGACATGGACCATTTAATTAAGTGGAGAGAAGCAGTATCTCTACCCCAGCTTTGGCAAAGGCTACCGCCACGTTTTTATATAATTAGATTATCACCTAACGTGGATGCCAAACATCATCCTTTCTGATAATGGGAAAAATTTCCAATTGACGCTGGCTAAAGATTTAGCCAAACTGATGGGAACTATACAAGTATTCTTCACCACCTACCATCCTGTATCAATGGAATGGTAGAGTGGGCAAATGGTCCCATGACTGCAATCCTCCGGAAAATGGCTATGGCTGACCCCCTTCAATGGCCCCAATATCTGCCTAGTGCAATTCTGACCTAAAGGATCAGCTATCATCAAATAACCAAGATGTTGCCTTACCAAGCTTTGTACAGCAGAAATCCCCATATGCCTTTTAAAGTACAGGCTATTATTGACTATGCAATCCCCAAAGCTCCTGAAGTCACTATGCAAGTCTTCTAATGAAATTATTTGACTTCAGGCTCTGGATTCCCAAAATCTATCTGCTACATATTAGAGAAACTAATCAATTTAATGATAAGCATGACCCACTGCACACTTTACAATCAGTTGACCTAGTCATTTTCTACCATCACCAGCCTTGAGGTTGTGACAAAAAATTGGGTACCAACTGGTCAGGGCCTTACAAAGTCATTTATAAGCGAGGCAATGAACACTCAATTGTAAAGTTGTTCATGGTACAGTAGTAAACTGCATCCATAGTTGCTCCCTCTGTCCGTTTCCCCCTACGCCAAGATCTAGAGGGGGAGTTTTTGGGATTTCTACCTGAATTGAAGATTCAGATTTGTTGGTTGATGGGAGTAGATTTAATATGACTAGATAGCCTAAACATCTGTCAGGGATAATCCCTGACAAAATTTTAACGGCTCTTAAAGTCAGGTTTCAACCCCAACTTATGCAGTTGTCTATTGCTCCCTCAGAGCTTTCTAATTTTGGGGTGTATACACAATCCATGTGGTGAGCAAAGCATATTTGAAAGTGATAACTAGCCTTCCGCAGAATCCTCAATTCGTTATAAAAGTATAGATTTTAGCTTAGAATGCTGGATTTTTAAAAACACATCCCTGATTTCCCTTTTTGCAGATTCTAAGCTAGTAAAGGCGACTCTCTTTTAGCCCTTTTTAAGTAAAAATTGGATAGCACATATTTGGGATTACCTCTCCAGACGGATTATCTGGAATAAGACTTCTTGAATAAGAGAAGAAAAAAAGGTATAATCCAACACCCAGGAGCTTCAGGTCCCTGGTCTCAAATAATTAAGGGCTACATGGTATCACACTCGTGATCCCAACAATGGGAAATAGATGGCTCTTTTGCATGCCAATTTTTGGCATGGTACCTTGAGACTAAGATTCTTTGAATTCACCATGAGGTCACTAGCCTGATAGTTCAGGGATGGGTGGCGGTTTCAGTCAGAAAATTGTTTGGTGTCCTTGGAGGCTTTTGTACTTTGCTTCTGAAACTGTTGGTGTATCTTTTGGATATGTGATGTGAAGCTATCCACCCAAGGAATATCAACATATTTGGAGGCCAATGATGAGAGTGGGGTTGTAGACTAAGTCAGGATACAGTGGCAACATCCCTGTTGATACATGGAGGGGTTGTTATATGCAAATTGTGCTAATGGGAGATTGTCTTAAAAATGTTCTAAGAGGTGGTAGCATAGCAGCGGAGGCATTGTTCAAGCAGCTGGTTGGTACTCTCCATTTGTCCTTCAGATTGTGCGTGGTCCATGGATGACCAGCACAGTTTGACTTTAATAACTTGCATAAGCTGTCCCAAAGCCTTTGAAGTGAACTGAGTCTCTATATCGCTTACCACTTCTTGTGGCACTAAGAACATGGTGAAAACATGGGGCATGAATAGCTGGTCAATGTCCTCAATCATGGTTGTCTGTAGACATGGGGTAAATATGACGTATTCTTTGAATCAGTATACGTCCACTATAAGCATATCAAATCCTTGCTAGGTTGGTAGGCCAACAATGAAGTCTACTGAAATTAATATCCATGGTCCTTCCACCTTTTGGAATGAGTGTAAAAGCCCATTCATGCCCGTACTGTCTATATTTTGATTGTGCACAGACAAGGTAGCGTTCTACACAGGCGGGCACATCCTTTGTTAGACTGTTCCACTCATATGCTCGTTTTATCAAGTTGATGCATTTTTTTCGTGCTGAGGTGCCCATGGTCAGCGGGTCATGATGTACCCTTATGACCTGTGAATGTAGAGCTTCAGGTACCCATACTCAATTGCAGAAGTAAATTAACCTCTCCTTTTGGGAGTATCATCTGAGGATTTTCCCTGCTAATGTCTTGTCACTAAGGGCTTGATTTTCTGGAGTTTCATAGTGAGTGTTTAGTATGACCTCTAATAGAAAGACCTCAGCATTGGTTATTGTGGTCATTTGAAGGTGTTGGTCAGGTTGGTGGCTGTGAAGTCATAATCCAGTTTGGTCATGTGCTTGGTGGGAGTTTTTCTCAGCTTGGAGATATGGTGATAGCAGCTATAGCATCTGATTCTGTCATGGGTTCTGCTAGGACCTGCTTTGGAGGGATCACCATGACTGGTTCATTGTCTTATAGGGGATTGGGTCTGGACAACTGGATTCTGCTTAGGGTGTCCATTAGTATAAGCTTTGGCCCTTTGACAAACTCACTTTTGAAGTTTAAAGGGAGGAAGTTGCAGTGCATCCTAGTTTGTTGGTGTACAGCTTATATGGTTTGCAGTAGTATGTTAGTGTTTTGTGGCCCATGCACACTGTCGCTGTATGATTTGCTCCCTTTAGCAATTATTGCCAGTGCATCAATGACAAGGCTACAGTGACCAATTACTCGTCATAGATTGACCATGAGCATTTGGTCCAATAGCTTTCATGAAAAACTATGCTACCAGGTGTTCACGTCCTTTATGCTCCTGTAGTAAGACAGCCCCTATGGCCATTCTGGAGGAGTTATATAATACAATGTATGGTTTGTCTTTGTTGGTTTGGCTCAGGACTGACGTGATGGTAAAGGCCTCTTTAATGGCGTCAAATGCCTTTTGGCATTCTTCAGACCAGATGAATGGCACGTTTTTTACTGTTAGGGGATGGAGGGGGCGGCCAGTTCTAAGATCGCTGGGAGATTTTTTTTTCAGGAATATAACCAATCTTAGGAATATTTGGAGCTGCTTCTAGTTGGTGGGAATTAATAATGATTTTATTGTTCTAGTTTGGAGGGGAAAATGGCGTGTCCATCTTTAAGCATGATGTTCCATAAGAACTGAGCCTTGTTCTTGAAAAACTTTTAGGTTGAGGGCTTTTTGTGCAGACCTGCCCTCTGTAAGGATATGGCCACCGCTATCAAGTCCTTTTCATGTTGTTCAGGTGTGGGAGTTTGAACTAGGATTTCATCAATGTATGTCACAGTGCACAAAAAACAAAGGTCACCCAGAACGTGGTCAATGTCCCTTTGGATACCGCAGGCACATTTTTGGGTAAACAGCATGACTTTGAACTGGGGCTATTCTGTGATGCGTTTGGAAGGTCATCAGACAATCTGATCCCTCTTTTACTCTAACTTAATGAAACACATTCATCAGATACCACTTTGATTAAACTTTGGATTTTACAATCTTTTTGTGAGATTGCGGCCTTGAGCATTAATGTATAGTGGTTGGGGATGGTAACGTTATTTAGGTAGCCATAATCCAAGCATGGCCACAGGGTACCATCAAGCTTTTGGGTGAACACCAGGGGGAACAATTCTGGTGATGCCTTCTTAATTATTAATCCTTTGGCAAGCATCTTATTGATCCAGATTTTCAAGGCTTGATATTTGGCATTAGCGTAGGGGTTGAGTGGAAAATTGATTTTGATGAGGTCCACTGTCAAGAAAAATCCAAGTTGAATTTGGAGTGGGTGGCAGAAAGTTTCACAGTTAATGTCATAAAACTCCTTTAGGGTTTGAGGATGTGGGCATCATGGGCAGTTTAACTACTGCTTTGGAGGAGATATTTTTACAGTTTCCGTGATTAGCTTGACTTCTGTTAGGGTAGTGAGTAGAGGGATTTCGCCTACATGATAGATGATATGAAGTCAAGGGTACTCTTCTCAAGATTGATGGATAACAAAAGTTGGTGCCACCAGCCTATGCCCAAGATAATGGTTAGAGTAGATCTGGAATTGCTGAGAAATTTGCATGAAAGTGGTGTACGTGGTGAAGGAACATAACGGCTTGCAAAAGGGCAGTGTGATCATTGATATATGTGAAGCTCATATGACTTGGCCCTATGATAACCGCTAGGTTCAAGGACTGGTCACCCTGAGATCAATAAAGTTGCCAGATGCACAGGTATCCACTAATGCATTTATTGCAATGCACCTCTAAATTACTGTTTATCCACAGAAAACAAACGTATAACAATAAATTTTATTGATGTTATTTATAGTGCATATGATGAGGTTGGTATCTATGACTGCAGCTAACTTGTTGTGGTCTTGGTATCACTTGGGGAACTGGGAGGAGGCATTGCAGCAGCTTGGGCATAGGATAATGTGGCAAAGTGGGATCCATTGGGTTCGTTAATGGGTATACATGGTTGAGGTTTTTAATCATATTTTTAATTTTAAATTTATTTTGGGGAAGCTGACCAGGGGACGGACACTTCCAAAAAGACACTAGAAACCAAAACTTTAGCAAGAGGAGGGCACCCCAGAGAAGCAAAAGTTATTTCCTGTTGCTAGCGGGAACGCCAAGAGAATGGGAGGGGGTAACCTGTGCAGGAGCAGGCGCCACTATTGAGCACATATGTAGGAAAGGGTCTGAAATTATGAACCAAGCCGGGAACCAGGATGAGACCAACTGGCGGTGATGTGGTGGGAATTACCTAAACATCCACTCTTGAAAGTGGTCCACTAATTGTGACCAGAACTGGCGTACAGCTTCTTGGAGGGTGGGGGTGGAGCCTGAAATAGCATCTAAGACAATCGTGTGTATAGTCCACATAGCAATTGTAACTACCAAGGCATGGAGGGAGGGTGGAAGAGGAGACGCCATGGATAAAGCAAACATGTCCTTAGACAGGCTGAAGGATTGTGCCTAATCCTGGCGAAACAAACGTTGCACCTCACACCATATCGCTTTATATGGAGGGCACTCTTCCAGGCGGTGAACCAGCGTTCCATACTGGCCACACATGACACAAGATGAGTGCAAAGATTAGAGCGTTTGGCAGTATGGTATACCCATCTCAAGCAGTGCCACACATGGGAAAAAAATATGCGGCTGCAGAAGAGGGTGGTGGGCGTACTTCCAGATGGCTTTCTGGATATTTAGAGAGTAGGGGATGTCCAACATGTCCAGGTAGTCCACCATGGCTGTGGTAGGGGACCTCATGGGTATCACTCCATCCAGAATGGGAAGTACTTGTAATTTCTGGGTGAACTGAGGAAAGGGACGCCCCCTCTGGGCGGTGTGCCCACAGATGCAAATTCTCCACTCAGCACTCTGCATGGAGAGGAGGATTTTTATGAAGTGGGGCGACGTCCCATGTGGGCCCGCTGCAGAAGGATGTGAGGCAAGGTACTTTAACAGAGAGTGGGGGTGGGAAGGATTGGTGAGGCCCAGGGAGCGGGAGAAGTTGGAGTGGGCCACACAGGACAAGTGCTGGGCTGAGATTGTAGGGTTAGTAATGGCAGAAATCCAGGTGCCAAGAATTTTGGCAGCATGGGTCCCAAAGATGAGAAGACCCATACCACCATGATGGCGAGGGCCAATCATGACATCCAGGCGCACAGGCGGTGGGCGGCCTAACCAAAGCCACCCTTGCAGAAGGGCGTATAGTGACTTAAAGAAACATGGGGAAAAAGCGATGGCGTGGGCTCCAAACTAAACTTTAGAGAGGAGCATAGAGTTGGCTAGCACTACCCTGCCTGTAAGGGAGGTCTGATGGGCTCTTAGGGAAGCTATGTGTTTCATAACATTGTCTAGGATATGTTTTCCATCACCGTTGGGGCGTACCCTCCTGCCTCCAGCCGCACCCCCAAATGGCGGATAGGGCCAACGGTGGGGTTTGGCACAAAGGGGAGCACAAGCGGGGCGGAGTGTGGTGGGCAGGTCAAGCTATCTCGTGTGCTAGCTGATGAGGCAGGTAGGAAACAGGGCGCTGGGGCCCACCGGGCTTGATACCGACCAAGGAGAACAATTTTGGTTTTGGAGGCGTTAAGTGCAGCGTTACTTACCCTGGAGTAATCCTGGATAGTATCTTCAAGCGATTGTGCATCATGATTGTTAGACACCCCAACCACACAATCACAGCAAACGCCAACATCTTGACTGGTGCTTGGCCTTGCACATGGACACCAGTAAGGCGGGCATTAACATTTTAAAGAAGTGGGTCAAGGCTGAAGTTATACAAGAGTGGGCCAAGAGGGTCCCCTTGGCGCAGTACCCTTTGAGGGCGGACTACATCCGTGAGGAAGCCAGGGCCACGCACAGCCATTGTGGCGGACTCTGTTAGCAACATCACCCAATTAATGAAGTGAAGGGGAGGCGGAACTTGTAGAGGCAGGCTCTAAGGATGTCCCAATTGACTCTATCATAGGCCTTCTGATGGTCTAAAAATACAAGTGCTCCAGAAGCCGTGGATTTACAGATGTTGGCTACGGTGTGTATATTGTCCCAAATTGACCTTTTGGGTATGAAACCGAATTATTCAAGGAAATGAGAGCAGAGGCAACAACCCCTAGATGGTTAGACATGATTTTAGTCAAAAGTTTGTGTCTGTGTTAGTGAGTGAAATGGGGCGCCAGTTAGCCAAGTTAAGCTTATCCCCTTTTTTGTACAATGTAATTGTGAAGGCCTCTTGCCCTCCAGGCAGGAGGCGCGTTTCCAGAAGGCATTGGTTAAGAGAGGCAAGCTGCAGGGAGGATAAATCCTTGAAATAATTCTTATAGAACTCATGAGGGATGCCATCTGGACCTGGGCACTTCCTATACAGTGCACCATGAACGGCAGACCAGAGTTTGTCCCAAGTAATCAAAATCATCAACTTTGGGAATTGGGAAATGGTGCAGATGTGTGCGCTTTTTAGAAAAGTTTCCATTTTGGCCGGTGGAACTGTATTGGATCAATATCTTCAGAGTAATTGTTTTTATTTTGATCGCCACTTAAGCTGGCATATCTGCGATGGAGTGGTCTGGCCTTCGCACCTGTGTTCAGGCCAAAGTCTGGCACAGTGCAAAGAATTTTTGAAAAAAGTAAGTGGAACACATGTTGCCCGCTGTAATATGTTTAGCTTTATACTAAACACAAACCCGATGCTTGTGTTGTCTCACCAGTGCATTGAGGAAGGTGGACACTTCCGCCCACTTGTGACCCCAAGCTAGGCTGTAGCCCACAGTGGGGACGTTGGACTCCAGGTGGTCCAACTCTGCCAGTGTGTGCAAAATGACCACCGAGGCAGCTTGTGAGCGGTAGGAGGGGAGGTGGTAAGCCTGGAAGATTGTGTTCACCTTGAAGGTTGATCATGTGGAAATTGGATCTGCACATAATGGTGTGACAAACTTCAAAGCTGAGGTCACAGATTCCACCCATGAGGAAAATCTTGGTGACGCAATTTTGGCTGGGCAAAGTTTGCACCATTTTGGCACTTGGGCTGCTGGGTTGGATAAACGGAAGGAAATTGATACCATCCTGTGGTCAGAGAAATTGATTTTTGTCATAGTGAAGTGGGAATTTGGGTTTGAAATTTATACGGCGTGAGGATAAGGTCAATGCAGGCCCTGGACCTTAACTGGCCGTTGTGTATGTGGGGGCATGACATGTTAGTGAGTAATAGAGCATGGCGTGGCAAAGTATCAAATAACCCTAGGGTGGCTTTGAGGATGAAAAGTTCAACGTGCCCCTGTGGGGGTGTAGGCGATGAGGGCCAGTGGTCTGTGGATGGGTTCATCCAGCAGTTCGTCTCCAAAACAAATGGGTCAGAGGGTAGAAGAAGGGAATTGACTGTCAAGAAAAATTCCTGACATTCTCATGCACAGGTTGGAGAATAAATGTTAATGACAGCGTGCACTTCGTCATCCCACAAAAAGGTGACAGCAAGGACATGGCCATTTAGGTATGAATTTGATGAAATAAATTTAAAGTTACTGTTTACTCAAACTAGCACCCCACAGTGCTCAGACCAAAAGGAGAGGGAAGGGAGGAGCATGGTTTTCCATGATTCCTAAGTACTATGCAGACAGTGGGTTTCCTGAATAGACAGGATATCCACAGGTAAATACCTTTGTAAAAAACTCATTTTCCTAGCCTGGGACAGTGAGGCCTTAAGTCCAGTGATGTTCAACGTCCCTAAAGTAAAGGCTCCCCCCATTACACCTTAGGTGCAAGGGGAAGGGCACCTGAGCCCTTCAGCCTTCTCTTTTTCATCACAGCGCTTTTTGGCACCATGGGTATTCAATGATATGGAGTATGTGTCAGAATGGTTAGCTTTAGCAGTGGGGTACATGTTGGCTTTTGCCTTCACTTTTTTTCCTGCTGTGGGACGAGTTTTTTGCGATATGTGCATTTGCAGTGCACCCTCACTTGGAGGTAGATTTTTGGCAGGATTGTTGGTGAGTGACTTGGTGCTAATTGATGCTTGGGTGCATTGGTTGGGTGAAACCAATTCGCCCATCAGGTGTTCAGCTTGGGTGGCCCAATCAGCTTGGGAATCCCAATCTTATTGATTGAGGGATTCGCAACTCTGCTTCTGCCATGAAAGTCTCAATGTCCTCCTGGAGCTGGGCTAGCAGGATTGCGGATGCAGTCTTGGCTGACTCCTTGGCCACCACCTTGCGGGCCAGCTTGGCCTGCTTCCGCTCTTGTGAGAACATTGGTTTTACTAGAGTGTAGCAGTCTTGCGCTCCCCTCGGGAAGGCTGCGTCAGTGTCTAGTGCCAGTTCATAGTGGGCATCTGCACTGTCCATTGATTCTGAGAGAATTTCTTGATGAGTAATGCCCTCTTTGGAAGGGCAGGTATGGGCCTTGTGGCTAAAAGCGCGACAGAAAGTGCAGATAGGAGGCGCGCTATCCATGATGACCCAGAATAAATTGTTGTTATGCCCATTGATTTTGACAAAAGTGGTGTGTGGGATTTGAGTTAAATTCTCCACTATCCCCGCGGATGGGGTGAGAACAAAGATTGCTTTGCCTGTGCACAGGTTTGGCATTAGCATAAAGTTCTGCATTTTAAAGGATTGTATCTCTCTGAATATGGTGAGCCCAGCTTTCAGGTGGTGCTCGAGCACAGTGCACTTGACTGTTGTGGGTAGGAAGTTGAAAGTAGCAAAAATTTGATTCAATTTAGTCCAACGGGTGCACTTTGTTTTTACTACCCGTTGAATGTCTGGGAGGTCTACTACTATGAACACCCTTGCATCTTCATCCGCCGCTTCCTTATTTTTGAAGCCAAGATCCAGTCAACTGTGTGGCATGGAGTGGGGTGTGACGTACACCGCGTTCAGGAAATGTGTGTGTACATCTCCACAAAACATCTCAAAGCGCCTTTTATTGAATATCCAGGAAAAAATGCACCCCATATTCCACCAACAATAGTGGTTGGGAGTGCGGCGTATTGATAAAATGGTTGCAGCGCGCTTGACAAGTCAAAATTTCTGGGGAAATGCTTACCACCAGTTTTTATTACTAATTTTATCTATTCCACAGGACTCACAAGGGCGTTTACGAAATTTGGTTGATGTGGGGGCAACACCTTTGCCCTTAACCTTATTCGCTCAACTGCTCCCCAACATTGGGCGCCAACTAATCTCCTCGATGAAATTATCTAACTTTACCTAGACTTGAATTGAATTTGTTGCAAAAGTGTTTGCAACGAGAGAGAAAATTAATAATCATATTTTGGCAGCATGCTTCTTCAATATATTTTATAATTTTGAGTTGGTAAGGTGGCACTATGAAAGCTTTTGGGCTTACCAGGATAATGAGCGTGCTCAGGTGTTAATTGGTCTCATCCCATAAGGTTCATGAGGTTGGGCCCTTGGGGTCAAGAAGCGCCACCAGGATCCCATGGGTGCAATGTAGTTGATCTTAATGTTCACGAAATTTTGAGACAACTGGCAGTCCCATGAGGGGCTGGAGTTGTTTCTTGGGTCTTGTGAGTAAGACACCAACTCAAAATCTTTACAGAATTGAGGCCATGTGTGAGCATATGGGATGAGAAAAAGCACTTCTGGAGCATGTGAGTTAGTATTTTGATGGTACCCTTCCGCCGATTTTAACTCAGATGCACCATTGGCGCTCCAGTTCAATCCCTTGTCTTTATGGTTGTATGTCTTCTCCTCCTCATCTAGTAAGCATGCCCTCATTGTGAGTGGCCGGGGGTGGCCTTTTGGACTGGTGTTATGGTCTTGGCAGGGTCAAAATCCTACTCCATCTGAATTTGGGTTGGGTCTCAATCTGTTGAGCCAGAATGTATTCTCCCTCCAAAGTCCAGGGCCCATTTTACCATGCAAAGAGAGCCCACCCCCTGGTTAAAGGAGGCAAAGAAAGCGTCAATGGCAATAGTTATATACTCCTTATTCTATTAATGGGCCCTCACCTCAAGCTTAGATGACCATATCAAGGCATTCTAAAATTGATTGTAATCAACATATTTCTGGAATGCCTTGATATGGTCATCTAAGCTTGAGGTGAGGGCCCATTAATAGAATAAGGAGTATATAAGTTGTGGCATTGATGCTGAGGTGGCTACCATTAACAAGACAATCATGAATAGGGAGGTTGGGGCCTCCTCTAAGTGAGAGTTCTAGTAAAATAAGGCAAGCCCATGATTTTACCTCTCCTTGTAGGAAATCAAGTAAGAACAGCAATTGCTGGTACTCAGAAACCTCCGCGTTACACATTAGAGTAGCTTGCATCTTAGTTCAGTCAGGACACCCAACACCTTCTGGGCTACCTCATATGAGGGGCAGGAGGTTGGCCCTATCATTGTCGTGTTTCAGGATTGAGCGCTCAAGGGGCGAGATTGGTCATACTGCACAAGCGAGGAGCACTTGTTTAATGGCTCTAACTAGTGTGATCCAGGACCAACATGTCAGGAGAGTGCGCATAAGGCCATAAAGGTTTCTTTTGGCTGTCAAAAGACCCAGTTTTAACAAGATTTTAGACATCAACATAACCACAGTATTATGTGGCTGTGTTATTAGGTTAGATATTTGGAGTTCTAAGGAAAAATTTGGTTTCCACTAGAGGTATCCCAATACCATAATAGCATCCATAGTCCACACAGAATCACTGTTCTGAGGATTCAAAATTAGGATCTGCTTGGGAGAAGTGTAAAAAGTATTGGTTATAAGCATAATTTTTGTTGCTTCTTGGCATATAGGCTTGATTTTGCCGAGTCAGTTTGCACAGGGTATTAGCCACTGAGCAACCAAATCGGATGATATGAAGATCACCAACTTTAATAAAACTTGATAACCTTATATATGGAGCTATTGCCCCTTATTTTGACCTTTATTATTTTAATACAAATTTCAGACTTCTCTAAAAACTCTATTAACGGAAAAATACCTTATTTTCTCAATCCTCTGTTTGACTCTTTACATCTTAATCCCCAAGCCAGATGCATCCTCAGCTTGGTAGTCTTCTATTCGTCTTCCCTTTCTAGAAGCTCTCATTTATATCAAATCTCGGTGTAATTCCCCTCTATTTGCCAAATGGTCCTCATTTTTATTGATTATAATTTGTATGCTTTTCTCGTAAATCTTGAGACTTGTCTCTATTACCCCTCTGATATGCCGGTATGGGTAGCTTATTGTCCAGTCATATCAACTTCCTGACATTACCCCCCCTTTTATTGGATGATATGCTCTTACTGTTTATATGCTCAAAGGAACTTTGTGTGGACTTGGTTGATAATCTGACCCCCCGAAGGTTCCTTGATAGTGTAGACATCCATGCCAGTTTTCTTGATTATCTCAAATGGCCCAGCCCAGATGTTGGAGGTCTTGTTTTTCCGCCCAAATCCGTTCTAATTGTGGAATAAAACATACTCCCCTACAGCAAGCAGTGGGAGTCCACTCCATCTCTTCTGATCAGCTGCCTGATCGCGAATCTTCTTGTCCAAACTAGTTGAGTAAGCTTCCATTTGCAGCTTGATCAGTGTATCCATAAGAGTCTTCAAATATCGTAGGGGGTCCACACCACCAGTGTCCTATACACATGAGTAAAGTAGGGCAGGCAGAGCTGGATGTCAACCATACAGCAGTTAAATGGGCTCTTACCAGTGGACAAATGATAGCTGATATTATATGCAAACATGGCTGTAGGTAGAATGGTACTCCAATCCGAGGGTTGATCATTTACCAATTTATGGAGAATGTTCATAAAAGGTTCCATTGACCCGATCCATCATTCCATTTTATTCCAGATGATAGGTGGTGTTCAAAACCCCGCAGATCAACATCAACTCGTTCAACTTTGGCAGGATGTGCAAAGTGAAGTTGATTCCGTTATCTATCAGAATGAACTGAAGAAAGCTGTGTCACTGTATAACACACTCTATAATAAACTTGGCAGTGGTGACTGCATCCAAGTCACTAATAGACCTAGCCTCCACCCATCGAGCCAAATGTTTAATGCAACGATTATATACTTGGATCAATTGGCACTAGTCAGCAGAGGTCCCACTACATCAATGGAAACAGTGTGCCAGGCGAACCAGGGTTTAACCAGCTGGTATGTGGTCTTCTTGTGGAAAGGCTTTTCCACCTGACACTGATGGCAACAACAAACCATTTCCAATATGTCATAATGCATGCTCTTTCAGCAGTTTTGGGGTCACAAAAACTCCAGCGTTTTCCACAATCCTCCATGGCCTACAGCCCAATGAGCATCCATAATAATTGAGGGTCTAGCCAAAGGTTTGGGGAAACTCAGCGTTGAGTCTCCGATCTGCTTATATAGTTCTTCCCCATGTAGGAAAGTATCCTCCCTGAGTCCATCTAATACCTTGATCACCTGCGGCGGCTCATCCTGGTATTTGTTTGCCACCATCTTTTCATACATTATGTTGGCTAAATCTGCCATGATAGCGACTATTGGCAGCCAATAAAGACAATCCACATTTTGATGTTTTGCTCCCAGGTGGTGTATAATCTCGAAATCATACACTTGGAGCTTCAGAGCCCACCACGAGATCCATCCTTCCAGTTCATGCAGATTCTGTAGCCAGCGCAAGGAAGCGTGATCTGTCACTACTTGGAATCTTACCCCATGTAAATCTACCCAAAACTGTTTGTAAGCGTAGATCACCGCTAAACACTCCTGCTCAGTCACAGTGTAGTTTCGTTCATGACAGTTCATGCTTCAACTACAGAATGCGACAGGATGCTCTATGCTATCATCGTCCTTCTAAGATAATACTGTTCCTATAGCGGTGAGGGATGCATCCATTTTAACTATGAACTGTTTGTCAAAGTTGGGATATTGCAAAATGGATACGCTCGCTAACATAGTTTGCAACACATTGAAAGCATTCTGGCATTGTTCCATCCAATCAAAAGAAGAGTTTTTCTTTATTGACTTGAAAAGTGGGGCCCCTGATGCAACTGAAATTGGGAATGAACTGTCAGTAATACCTGATCATTCCTAGAAACATTTGAATGTCCCGCTTATTACCTGGGCGAGTCATCTTGCTTATTGCTTCCACTTTAGCCAGCTGTGGTTTAAGCCCATTAAATCCATGACAAACCCAAAGTATTCTAATTGTTCTATTAAGAAATAGCACTTCTGAGGCTTAATTTTGATATTAGTGGCAGCGAGGCGCTGAAACACTTGTTCCAAGTGTGCAAGGTGCTCTGTAAACATCTGTGAGAACATATTGATGTCGTCGAGGTAAACTAAGATGCAGGACAGCTTTAAATCACCTAAAATCATATCCATGGCATGCTGGAACATAGCCAGGGCGTTGCACAACCCTTGAGGCATGTGAGTTGGCTGGAATAACCCTCTCAAAGTGATGATCATGCATTTCTCACATTCTGCTGATGGCAATTTGAAATGCCAGTACCCTGAGATCAGATCCATGGTGGAAAAATAATTTGCCCCTCCCAATCAGTCTAACGCATCATCAATCTATGGAAGAGGTAGGAATCCTTTTTTGTTACATTATTATGTTTGCAATAGTCAATAACTAAATAATTTGAGCCATCCTTTTTTTACAATGAGCACCGGTGATACCCACAGACTGTTTGATGGCTCTAACATACCTTGCACATTAAGTTTATCCACCTCGTCAGAGACAACCTCTTCCGCCTCTTTTAATTATCTAATAGGTTGTGATCAAATGGGAGTGTGATCCCCTGTATCTATCCAATGAACCACCCCTTGAGTGCACCCCAAATTATGATCATCATGTGCGAAAATATCTCAATAATTTTTTCAAATAATGCCATAGCCTTATCTCGCAGTTCCGTTGATAATACTGTAAGCACTTTCCACAGAACCACAGTCAATACACTGAACGATGTGCTTGCCGGTAGTCTGAGATCCTCCCATGATCCAAAATCATGAATATGGCAAACTTCCTCTATAGGAACTAAGTGTAGGTAAGCCACCACTTGGTGCTGCTGGATCATTATTGCCTCCTTCTGTAAGTTCATTAGCAGCACTTTCACCTCCCCATTCCCAGGTAGCAGTAACCCTGGAGCCACATGTGGTTCAAGCTGTGAGTGCTGGTGAGGCGCCATAATTTCTCCATAAAGCCCTTTAGGGACATCAATTTTAAGCTCAGTACCTACTAAGCACTGGTGTCCAGACAATAGGCTCAAAGTGCTCGCTGCTTGAAGCGGGATCCCTTTGTATACATTCTTCTGGTTGGGGAGAGCCCTGGTCCACCACTTCAGTCACTGATAATGAACAGGAATCACTCCATCGCTATACGCTAGATTGATTTGACTAGAGAAGAACTGATCCATTGGGTTTCCACAAGAGGTAAAATATATGGGGATCTGTTGGCCTAAAAAAATCAAAGTTTCCTCCGTCATATTTATCACAACACCAAATTTCCTCATAAATGCCGCGCCAATTAACATGTCATAGTTGTTATTTGGCAAAACCACCACCAGAGTGGAATCCCAGACTGACCCAAATTGTAAAGGCAATGTGCTATATGCTCCTTCAGACACAGTGTTATGCGTCCCAGCGGTCCTGTACACTACTTAATGGTCCACATCTGGTTATAACAGAAGTTTAGCCACCAGCTGGGTAGAGACTATGTTCACAGGGGCTCCCATGTCTATGATAGCACAGATTTTTGTGTTTTACATGAAAATGTCACAGTAAGTGCATTTCGAGTAAGAAGAACCATCAGTGTTTATTACATGTACGTCCAAGGGCTTTGTGTTGCTCAAAAAGGAGGAAATGCCCTTGCTGACCTGAGGATACTCAATAGCAATTTTTTTACAGAATGGCTATGTTAACCCCCACTAAAGAGGTGATGTCCACTGAGGGATCCACGTGGCTGGTGCCAGTCTGTTCCAGGATCTGCCGCGCATATGGCTTCTGCACGTCCTGGAAGAACTTGGGGCTTGGGGGTAATTTTTTACTCTCTGAAACAGAAGCAGGGGTATCCAATGAAAGCTGTTGGTATAACAAATCATCCAATTGAGGTTCATATCCTACCTGAAAAAGCATTTGGGAATCGTTAGGGACAAGTGAATCGGACTTAGTGGAGGTAGAGCGTCCCTTCTCTACTCTGCTTGAACTTTTCTCTGCTCAATTTTCTCAGTTGGCATTGCATACACTTGTGGTTTGCTAGGGCAATTTCCAGCATAATGCCCTCTTTGTCTGCATTGGAAGCAAGTATTCATAAAAGGTTCACATATATAGCTTGTGGCAAAAGGACCAGTTTGGAAGTTGAAAGTATGGTTCCAAGTCATGGATGTTCAGCAAAGCGTACATATGCCAAAAGGGTCCGCTGATCTGTATGAGGGATGAATACGTTCCAGCAGCTGATAACCTAGTTGCTGCGGCCCATATTCTGAAGAGTTTGGAGCGGAGACAGCAGAGGCTTTTTGGGCTATGTTGGGGGCGCTGATCGTGGTGGAGAGTCATTGTAAGGTGTTCACAATTTGGATAAGTCAGGCATCTCCATCCAACACGTGAGACATAGCATTATATAGTTCACAATAATGTTTGACGGCCGCTGTCATCCTTATACCAACATCCTCAGTGGATAAAATATTAGCTCCAAGTAGTACATTTGCTTCCACCAAGAAGTGGTCAGCAAATTCTAACAGGGTCTCATTTTGGTGAAATTGTATAGTCATAATGTCAGCTTTCCATTGAGCCATCTTGGTAGTGCCCCCAAACAGCCGGAGAACAATTGCTTTAACTTCTTTGTAGGATACCAAGCTATTTGGAAGATAGCAGGTAACTTGATCCGCGCTTTCCACATCTAGAGCAGACAGCAACAGTTTTACTTTCCATCTATCAGAAGCCCCTTCCACAGCGAATTCAAAATGCTTAAAGTAACCATGTAGATTCCTGTCATGACTGAAAGGAGGTAATTTTTTGATCCAAACAGCTTCGCCTTTCTTCAGGTTCCTGCCAAAAGGAGTAGGCGAATTGGTTCCAGAGTAACTACAGAAACCACCCCTTTGTGCATTATCATACAGCCAGCCGGACAGACTTGAATCCATCAAAAAAGACTTGGAATAAGTGGTGTCGCGCGGGAGGTCCATTGTAACACCTGAGGGATAATTGTTTGCTGATCCATAGCATTCTTCCCCTGAATCACCACTAACTGCACCACTTCCCCTTGCTCTGACATGCTCTGCAAGTTGTTTGTTGATCAACTGCTCCGCTTCAACTGAATAGCATCTACACCGGCCATCCTGGAATTCCTGTTGCAGGTTTCATACTGATGTTGCAACTCTCAACGGAATTCCTGCTCAACATTCAGTTTCTGCTCCACGGCTTGTAATTACAAGGGACATATTTGATTATGCTTTTCATGTGTGCATGCTGACAGCTAGCGTTATCCGCTTGTTGATTGGCATTGTTAATTTGGTTAAGGGGAGAAACTTGTTCCCATACCAATTCCTTGTTGGCCCATCAAAGGGTATAAAGGAGCCCTTGCATGTCCGCATACTCTCTTGTCTCACCAATTGGAAGAGGGAAGGCTCAACGGCACTCAGCTGGGATAAAAATTTCCAGTTGTGTAATCTTATAGATTAGCTGGAGATATTTGGGAGACGTTGACTAAAGGATAAGCGTGTTATCTGTTGTTTGCTGGTTACTCCATTCAATACAAAGTTGGGTTAATTCAGCTGATAAGGAGCCAACTTGATCTGCCACTTGCCATTCCATCAATGTCATTTTTCCTTAAGCTGAGCAATTATGGCTTCAAGAGCTTTTAACCATTCAGCTAGATCTGTCATAAAGCGCTCAGTATTATTCCCCAACGTTGTTACGTCCTGAATCCACTCCGCTGATAAACCATGCTGATCCAACAGTTCTCCTATTACTTGAGGTAATTCTAAATTTAACTATGATACCAAAATGCCCAATCAACGGCAGACGTCCCCAACACGATGGTACATCTGTACCAGCGCCCCTTGTACCTCAGAAAATGAACAATTGAGGGGGTGAGCAGGAGGTGAGTGTCATTCTGCTATGCTCAAGCGAACTGTAATACATCTTCAATTTCTGTATTGTGGTGAGCCAGCACATGCAGTAAATGGCAAATTGACGGTTGTACATAAGCGACTAGATACTCCTTGAATCTGAGGGTACCAAGGCGGTGAGCCAACCCTGTTGTAGTCGCGTCCAGATAAGACATTTATAGGGAGTAGCGATTTTCTTGGTCTCGTTGGTTATAAAATAAGCTCAGGGCGTATTCCCCAGCCTCATTTTTATATAGTCAATATCTGCGCAACAACCACTCCATAATATCCTGCAGCTGTTGAGGAGTCACATTCAAGGAGCATCCTTGTTAGTCAGTCATCAGCTCATGGCTTTCTAATTGCAGAATGATCATAACTTCATCATCCCCTGGTTCAGTTACAGTAAATGATACCAGTTCATTAGTAGGTGCCTCCCGTGCTTCTTCATCATAACACGCATGGAATCTGATAAAATTTTGTTGGAACAAATGAGTCTCATCATATCCTAGCGTTGAAGAACTACAGTTGACCAGTGGCCCCCTGTAGTGAGCACCACTGTTGCTTCTCAGCATATAGGCCTGATTTCGCCAAGTCAGTTTGCAAAGGGTATTAGCCACTGAGCAACCAAATTGGAAGATATGAAGATCGCTGACTTTAATAAAACTCAATAAACTTATTGGAGCTATTGCCCCTTATTTTGACCTTTATTATTTTAATACAAATTGCAGACTTCTCTGCAAACACCTAATCATGGAAAAAGACCTTTTTTCTAAATCCTTTGTTTGACTCTTTATATCTCAGTTCCCCAAGATGGATGCATCCTCATCTTGGTAGTCTTCTATTGGTCTTCCCTTTCTAGAAGCTCTCATTTATATCAAATCTCAGTGTAATTCCCCTCTATTTGCCAAATGGTCCTCATTTTTATTGATTATAATTTGTATGCTTTTCTCGTAAATCTTGAGACTTGTCTCTATTACCCCTCTGATCTGCCGGTATAGGTAGCATATTGTCCAGTCATATTAACTTCCTGACAAATTTATAACAACCACTAGGAGGAGAATTGGAAACAGTTTCGCCCATGCCTCTTACTGAGTCTCAGCTTTGCGCTCTCTTGGCAACACCCAAAAGAAATTATTGATTGATTGGATACATGGAGGTGTCAGGCAGAACAACTTAGATGGAAACAAAAACTTCTCTAGAGGTATAAAGCTCCCTAACAATTAAAAGTAGGCTGGATATTTCTTCAGTACTAGATAAATGGTCTTTAAACTAAAAATAAATAAAGATTGTAAAAAGTTTTTTATTAAGAAATGGATTAGTACAATTTTAAGTACCAAGGGAAAATCAGGAATTTAATGAGCGATAGGCGAATACCACATTTAATGGTGGAAGGAGATTAAGGAATGCAGGAGGTGATGACACAGTCCACTTTAAAAGTTGATGGATATCAGGATTCCTTGAAGGCTTGGACTGAAATCAAATGAAGGCAACACAATTAAATGGTTCCTGTTACCAGTTATTGGAAAGCCAACAGGTGATAAGGCATATTATGTGCGTGAGATGGTTAATGAGGTATGTATAGGAGTTAAACTATGAACACATCCTCAGGACTAGTATCAGGATGGATAGTAACTCAGCATGGGCATTCTTCCCTATCTCATCGGCCAGTGGAGCACTAATGGAGAAATTCTATAGAAAATGTTAGGTGATAAACTTGGCGTTATCATAGAGATTTCTTAGTGCTTAAAATATAAAGTAATAGTGATTTCAGACATTAGTCCTGGTAAACATCTGTAATAAAATATAATATTAATGTTTTCTTTGACCCCAATTTAAAATCAAGTAATTATAAACTAATATCAATAATATAAATAGTAAATCAACGTCAATGAAATAGTTGATATATTATAACCCCAAAGTTGAGGCTTCACTTAAATTAAGGCAAAGTTCAACAATGAGGAAGGGCCATTTTGTTTAGATGGGGTGTTTGTATCTGCTATCCTTGGTTAAAATCAAAGTCAGACTTGACTGAATACACACCTGGTAGAGGGGCGCAGATGTAAGTCTGGGGGGCGCCCCCTCCAATTGGACCAGGTGGCTTTCCTATTCCCTATAAAAAGGGTCCAAAAAGGCCAGCTACCACTCTCATCTCACAGGGTGACCTCGTCCATGTGGTGGATGAGCGATGGGTAACATCTCTCCCTTTTAAGACTACGCCACCCGTCCCTACATTTACTTCAGCTGAATTAGTATGGTGAATTGAGGGAATTTGCGCCAAAATATCTGAAAGTCAGCACCCCCATGGGTTAGTAAGTCCTCATAAAATTGATGGATATGAGCTTTCAGCATTAAGGTCTGAGAGCCCTAAACCCACGGCAACAAAGCCTGATGGGCATGTACTTTTGGGAAATGAAGTGTCAAGTGTCAAACCCCTGACCAAACTTGCAAATGGCATTGGGCCATTGAGAATACTGCTGCTGGTTCAAAACCTGTCCTAGAAATATTGAGAACAAAGCCCAATGGGCGTGTACCTCCTATGAAAAATGCGCCTAATGTCATATTGTTGATGGAACTCGCCAATGGCATCAGGCCATCATCAAAAGTCACCTCCAGCTTGGAACTCTCCCCAAAAATATCAAGATTTTCATCCAACAAATCCTGCTTGGTTGAGCAGATGCCAAAGCGACTGGGTGCGGGCAGGTTGGGCACCCCAAACCCATTCCCAACCTCTTGGAGCCGCCCCTATGTGGAGTGGCCTTGGGAGGTTCCTGTTGACCATCAGGTAAGACACTGTCACGTTAACCATCAAAACCACAGTAAAACCACAATTTGGGCATCCATAGATGAACTGACACTGACTCAGCCTTCCACCAATTCTTTAGAAGTTGGTTTAAATTAAATTTGTTTTTTTCCCTCCCTCACTCAAAGTTCGCCAGGTTAGGTCAAATCTTGAGGGCCCTGATTCCATGCTTTCCTGAGCTATTCTACAAATTGATCATCTATTTAAGCAGTCATAACACACTGAGAAAATTGATGTTCAATTTTTTTATCTTAATATTCAATAAAAATCTTCCCACGCTTCAATTTATTTGATTTACCTCATTTCTTCTTTCTGAACCCCTGCAACATATCCAATGTGGCCTCTTGGGGCTCCTATCAACTGGAAAATCCCAGTGATGATATTGACGTTAGTATTTACTTCAGTTGATTGGGCTCATCATGTTAATAATTTCGTGGAACTATCCCCTGATTTCACAGTCCATCCGCTAGAGAATATTGGTATCCTGTGGGCCCAATTATACCCACACCAGGTGAAAATCTGCCCCCTTACCAATGTTTTGTACCAAGTTCTCCTATGGAGAGCCCCCACTACTTGATCAGATCTTGCAACTCCCCACGCCAAGGGCTGTCAGGTCTGGAGTCACAACCGCCTGGTTTCTTGCTGGTTTTCATAGAAAGCTTGTGGCCCACCAGCATGTGAACAATGCTCATCTTCCTGCACAATTTAGTCATTTGAGCGGCAATGCCTCTGGAATTCTGGTTTGCCTTTTGGGTGCTTTTCATCATGACTGGCAGGCCAATCTAAGTACTATTTGCCGTCTTTCTGACAGCAGGCGCCATATCCCTGAATTTGAGTCCGCTAGTGTTCTCATTAATATTCCATTCTAGTGTGATAGTTCCTTCAATTTGATCTTAAGCATGGTGGATCATGCTAGTTGTTTTTGCCTTTAGCTTGGAGTGGTGGTCATTGCTCGCATAATCTTGAGTGGGAGGTTGTAGAGGCAGCAAACCAAGGTGGTTCTCATGGCTTTTTCCATTGGGGGATGCTTATATGGAGAATATCATGTAGACAGCCACCGCCATTACCAAAAAAGAAAATTAGGTTCCATCCATTGGTTTCAGTTGTTTTTCTGGAGGGGACAGAATATAAAAACTTAAAAAAGCAAAAAACTTTGTTATTTTTTTCTTGGGAGTCATCATTTTATTAAGGAATTACAAAATGAACTAGCACTTTATTATTTGCAGAGCACTGGGTTTTATATTGACATTGTGGATTACTCTCATGTTTCTATGAAAACATGGTGGCGGTTAGATATTCCTGGGAATGCCAGGGAAGTTATCCAGTTAAGTTTTCAATTCTTCCAATTTTCCAAGGGCTTCCAGAATTGTATACAAAAAGGCTTTTGCAATGCTTTGACTTGAGGTTTTGATAGCTTTTTCAAGTGCCAATTTTTTTGCTCTTATATCCTTTAGGTCTGCTTCGCATGCATGAGTTTTTTATCATTGATTTTGAGAAGTAATTAATTTTTTTGCTAAAAGATTTTTTTCTCAATAAGGTGTGATGATCTTATTCTTTTTGGGAAATAATCACAATCTACCATTATGAATGTGAATCACTTGACAAATCTACCCCATCTAATCTATGTCACCTCAGTGGATTCTATAATATTAAGGGGTCAGGGAGTCCGCGCGGTTCAAGGTCAGGATGAGTATATTCTGGATGGGGCAGCGGCCACCCACTGCTCGTTAAGGGTGTGTCCCAAGTCCACTATCTTCTCCTGAGTTAGTGCTTTAGGGGATCATTCCCTTTCTTCATTTTGAAAAGATGTAACGTCTTGTCCATTCTGATGGCCTTGGCAGGGACCCTTACAGATATGTATTAGTACTTAGGAATAGTGTATATGAATTAAAATAATCTAAGATATAAAAACTATGTATAATCAAATATACTATTTTTTAATTATGAGATATGAAATGCTTTAATTCTGATTATATATAATCTAAAGTATATATACATGCGATTATATAGCTATATAATTTAATGAATAATAAATGGCTTACTATTAGCAAGATTGCATGAGGCAGATTTAAACTAGTTGTTTAATTTCTTACTCTATAAAAATGATTATGCAAGGGACTGAAATATTCTCTTTCCAGTTTCATATGACAAACTTTAAAACTTTCTGCATAGAGTATAATCTCCAGTTTAACAGTGGACAGTACATACCAGGTAGAGGATTACAGTGGCAGTTGTTTGATTAGGACTCATGGAATGAAGGACTGATTCACCAAAATATATACCTTCCAAGTCCATTATATCAGCAATGCTAGTGTGTGATATCAATAGAATAGACAGAGGATCAGGTAATGGAGTTGTTGCATCTATGGTATTAGGTTCCCAAGTCCTCATCTGGGGGTTGATCACTTTGGCGTGAGTCTCTGAAGGTATGGATAGGACAAACAACTTGTGTTCTTATGTAGAATTATGGTACAATAAGAAAAAGTAATAAATTTTATAAGGATTATGCATTCAAATAAGATTTTATCGACTGCAAATTTACATTTATGGCCACATAGGGCTATATACTTCTTTGCATGCACATAGAACCACTCTTGATTGATTCACCCTTCAGGGGTGACATCAATTCCCTTCTAGGACCCTAATATCGATGGCCTGTGGATAACTGCAAACCTCAAAAGGGGTTAGATCGACATTTACATGAATCTATTTAAAAAATTAACTGATTTATTATCAAAAAATGATATTTTGGATCTGACTAATACTTTTTGGAGTCTCTGTGTTACTCTCATGTCAGTCTTTTCCATGACATTATCCCTCACTAGGGCCAAAGCTAATTGCAAGGCTTTCTACTAAAATTTCTTTAGCAACTTGCCTATATACTCCAGATTCTTCTTGAGCTTCCAAGTGCTCTCTTCCATAAGATATGATCACCTAACTAGATAATGTATGTGTCCCTGATTTTTGCATCTTTCAGTGATTGCCTCAACCTCATATTCAGGGAAAGAAACATAAATCTGAGGGGGCAGTGCTTTTTAATTTCTGATGAGTAAGGAACTACCATACTTATTATACAAGAGTGATGAATGAAAAACGACATAAATCTTCCATCCTTCAGATAGTTCAACTCAGTAGGCAACCTTTCCTATAACTTCCTTCAACCATTTTTTGTCCTACATACCTATGGGATAGCTTTTGGCATGTTACATCTAGGGTGACATCGTGTGCATCAAGATAGACTTTATTGTCATCTTCCAACGCCTTTCTAGGTACCTTTTCATATCTGTAAAATCCTTATAGGTATTTAATTCTTGAGTTAAATTGGCTAGACATAGTGTATGGGACTAATAAAATTCTTTTTAAGGATTCTCTATCTGATGGATTCTCCACTTCAGTAGGTGGCAGTGGTTCCCAACTAAATTTATTACTATAACTAGTTTTAAAATGGGGACATTCCAATGGAGGCATAGTCCAATTTGTTGTAACAGAACTGAGCCATCGGTAGCAGCTCAACCCAATTTTCATGTTCAGCATTTACATAGCAACTAAGTTACTGCTCTAGCACCTGATACACCTGCTATGTTCATTCATCTGTGTCAGGATTCCTACCCAAATTAGAGATTAAGATAAGTTGGATGATAGTATTTAAACTATAACCGTCCAAAAAGCTGAAACCATTATCAGGGATAATCCCTGACTAATTTTCTGCCCTAAAATCATGGTTCAAATCTGATCTATGCGTCAAATGAATCCCAATTAGGAAATGAGAAATAAATATTGGCTTAGTATGCATGAAGATGGACTGGGCAACCTCCATGATCTCCCTTATAATTTCGTTTCTAAGCAAATAAAGAGTACACTCTCTTTTGCCAGTTTTAAGCTAAATTAGCCTACTCTATCTATTTAGAGAAAAAATTAATAGTCAGTATCAATGGCTCCAGGTACGTTAGCCTGTGAAAAGCTTTTCTGGATAAGGAAAGTAAATACAAAAAGATCCAGAACCCAGGAAAATCAGGTTTTCTAGCCCTTAATTTAAAAGGGTTAAGTGGTCTAGAAACCATTGGTCCCAACTATCACTTTGAGATAATAAGCGGTAGATTGACATCTTTTGATTCCAAAGTCAGACATAGCTTGTTTCCAGAAGTGTGAAGTGAACTGGATCCTCTGTCAAAAAGCCCTCCTTGGGTATCACATGCTGTAGGAATAAATGTTTTAAAAGTTGGGCTGTCTATTGATCATGGCATTAGTAGTAGTTAAAATAAAGTGAGTTATCTTTATAGATTGGTCTACTACCACCTGTTGAATGATTGACTGAATTATAATTGTTAGACATATAATATAAATTGGATATAATAAAATTAGTTTTGAGTCTTTATTATTATATATGATGCTATATTTATCACTGATTAATATAAAAAGATCATACCTACAAGGTAAACTGTGAATTCTGCCTTACAATTTCACTTAGTAATATTTGACTTAATTACCCACTATTTGGGGCCTTTCGGGTTAAGTCAAATTTTTGAATTTAATGTTAATTATGTTACAATAAATTTAATTCATAAGTAGTGGTTTAATTTGTTTGGGAACTTTGCTACCATAGTTTAAAGGATTGGTGGCTTAGACTTTTTGAGGAGCACCATAAGAGGTGCTATGTTAGAATTTATCCTTACTAAAGAAATTATTCAACCACAGAGGTGGAGTTGGGTGTACAGCAGGGAGCCTCAAATATGAGGAAGAACCTCAGAAACCTTGCACGTGAGCCACTGATTAAGTGGCTGTACAAGGAGAGGAGTAAAGGGTGAAGATTTAGTTAACATCATAGATAACTCTATTTAAACCCCTGAATTTGACATAATAAAGGGCCAAAAATTTTAGTTATTAAGGAAAAACTCAATTATTTAATATTTTTAGTTTTATTACATTTAAATTTTAATATATTGATTAAGAAGATCATGGGGTGGGTAACCATAGTTTAAGTAGGGCAGAAGAATATAGCCTTCAATTTTAACTTTGAGGGGTTCATATATGAATAAGCACCAACTTTTCTTTCTCGTTGCAGACACTTTTGTAACCCATTCAATTCAAGACTAATTCTAGTTTTATAATCTTATAGAGGGGATTAGTCTGTGCCCATGTCTGGGAGCAGTTGGGCAAACAAAGCAAGAGGAGCAGGCGGAAGGCCTGCAGCTTCTAACGTTTGAAAACGCCCCAGAGAATCTGGCGGAATAGAAAAAAATCTAAAAAAACTGGCGGTCTCAATTTCCCCCAGAGATACTCGCGTGGCAAGCACGATGCAACCAGTACATCAACACGCCACACTCCCAGCCACTTCCGTCGGTGGAATTTGGAGTCCGTGTGTATCTGGTCATCCAAAAAACGGCCTTATGAGAAAAATTTTGTGAAGATGTACACAAAATTTTCCCGACTGTGGTGTACATTGCACCTCACTCCATGTCACGCAGTTGGCTGGACCTAGTTTTGAAAGCAAAATAGCAGCAGATGAGGCTGCAGCGGTGCGCATAGTGGTTGACCTCCCCTGAAGGGCAACGGGTTGTTGAAACCAAATGCACCAGATGGACAAAATCAAACCAAATTTTCCTCACATTTGACTTTTTGCCTACTACGGTAAAACGTGATATTTTGGAGCAACACCTGAAAGATGGTCCCACTATATATGGTGAAATATAATCTTTTGAAATGCAACGTTTTATGCTGATGCCACACCTGTGCACTGGCAAAGCAATCGCAGTTCTGACCCCAACTGAGGAGATTGCAAAGGACCTAACCCAGATCCTGCACTCCACCTTTATTGACATCACAGGGCATACCACCCACCCATCCCGGGTAACCGTGGACAGCGCGCCCCCCATTTGCACCCACTGTGACGCGTTCAGCCATAAGGCGCATGCATGCCCCATCAAGGAGGGTGTCACATTCCAAGAGCACCCCTGGCGGCCATGGCCAGCAGAGAGGCGCACTATGAACCAACCGCAAGTACCAAGGAGGCTTTCCCGTGGGGAGCACAAGGCTGTTACCTATTGGTAAAGCCCATCTCCCCGCAGGAGTGGAAGAAGGCCAAGCAGGCCATAGGGCTGCGGCCAAGGAAGCGGCCAAGGCCACCACCACCATCCCACACTCACAACGCCAGGAGGACATGGAGACCTTCACAGCAGAAGCAACTCAGGAATCCATCACCCAATCAGATTGGGAGGCCCATGCCAAGCGGGCCACTCAATCTGAGGATCCAATGGGAGATTCAATCTCACCCAATCGCTGCACCCAAGCTCTGGTTAAAAATGACTTGGGACCTATCCCAACCAAAAATTTTTTTTTGCCCCGCTCGATGGTGCACCAAACTTATACGCACCACAAAAAATTTGTCTGACGTCAGGAAAACAAAAAGTGAAGGCCAAAGCCAATGCGACTCTTTCCACAAAAATTAACAAAAACCCTGATAGCGTTGCCGCTAACACCCGCACTGCTGTGGAAGCCCGTGGGGACCTGGAAGAGGCTGGTGGGCCCAGGGGCCCACCCCCTCGCACCTAAGGTGCAATGGGGGAAACCTTCACTCTAGGGATGCTGAATATCGCTGGACTCAAGGCCTCCCCGTCCTGGGCTAGGAAACTGAGTTTTTTACAAAACAATTTACCCGTGGATATCCTGGCCATCCAGGAGTCCCACTGTCCATGAGGTTCCGAGGAAGCTTGGAAAACAATGCTCCTACCATCCCTATCCTTTTGGTTGAAGCACTGTGGGGTGCTAATTCAGAAAAACAATTTTTTCAAATTCACATCTTCAGAAACATTCCTAAATGGCCGAGTGCTCATTGTCACCTTCTCGTGGGCTGACGTTGCACACACAATTGTCAACATTTATGCCCCAAACAGTGTACATGAGCATTGGAAATTTTTCTCGTCGGTCAAATCCCTCCCACTACCCCCCAATTCTTTCCTAGTTGGCGACATGAACTGTTGGCTAACCTCACCAACGGACCGGTGGCTGCCATCACCCCATGCCCCACAGGGTCACGTAGAACTACGCGTTCTAAAAGCCACCCTTGGGTTAATGGATGCGCTGCTGCGACATGCCCCCCTGCTCAAAAACATGATGCATCCCCACGTCCACAACGGCCAATTAAGGTCCATGACTCGCATTGACCTTATTCTAATGCCAGTGAAATTCCAACCCCACATCTCCCACTTCAAAACAACGAAAATGGAATTCTCCAACCACCGACTGGTCTCGATAACATACCACTTACCTGTCACAATTGCAAAGGCCCCACGTTGGTGCAAAATCTGCCCCCCCGAGCTCGCGTCACCAGGTTTTTACATGTGGGTGGAAGAGGCAACTTTGGCAAAATCGTTTGTTGCACTGTTTTGTGCGGACCCCATTTCCACATGGGCAACTTTCAAAGAAGACACCATCCGCCATTATTGCCATCTCTCCTCCAGGCGCTCACGAGCCACATCAGCGGTTATCTTGCGCGTGCTGGCGGAATTGGCCCACTAGGAGTCCAACATTCCAGCCACAGGATAAAACCCTGCATGGGGCCATTAGTGGGTGGAGACAGCCGCCCACCTCAATGCACTCGAAAGGCAACACAAACATTGTGTTTGCATCCGGTACAGGGCCACATGCATCACAAAAGGCGACAAGTGCACTGCATACTTCTTTAAAAAATTTTTTGCACCATGCCAGAGTGTGGCCTGCACACAGGTGTGAAGATTGGATAATTCCATTGCGGACACACTGGCTGAAGTGGCAATCAAAATGCAAAGATATTACTCTGAGTTATACTGAGCTGAACCAATTCAGCCGGCCGAAATGGTGGAATTTCTCAACTGAGCTCATATCCGCACTGTTTTCCAATACCCGGAAATAATGAATTTAATTACTCCAAACAAATTATGGACTACCATCTGCGGTGCGCCAAACCGAAAATGCCCAGGCCCAGATGGCATTCCATATGAGTTCTACAAAAAATATTTTAATTATATATCCCCATTGCTGCTAGCCTCACTCAACCAAAGCCTGTTGGAAACGCGCCTCATACCAGGAGGACATGAGGCCTTTACGGTCACACTCTTCAAGAAAGGGGATAGGCTAGACTTAGCCAACTGGCGCCCCATTTCTCTAACAAACACAGACACCAAAATTTTAACCAAAATCATGGCTAACCGTTTAGGGACTGTAGCATCTGCCACCATCTCCCCAGAACAATTTGGTTTCATCCCCAGAAGGTTGATTTGGGATAACGTGCACTCTGTGGCTAATGTGTGTCAGTCCACAGCCTCTGGGGCACTTGTATTCTTGGACCAACAAAAGGCGTATGATAGAGTAAACTGGGAATATCTTAGGGCCTGCCTCCAACAATTTCGCCTACCTCCCCGCTTCAATAAATGGGTGATGCTGCTCACGGAATCTGCAACAATGGCAGTGCGTGGCCCAGGTTTCCTAACGGAAGTAGTCCGTCCTCAAAGGGGCCTGCGACAAGGGGACCCCCTCAGCCCACTCTTATACAACTTCAGCCTTGACCCACTACTGCGAAATGTGAATGCCCACCTCACTGGGGTCCATGTGCCAGGCCAAACCCCAGTCAAGATGATGGCATTTGCAGATGATTGCGTGGTGGGGGTGTCTAATAACAAAGATGCATGCGTGCTTGAAGCCCTCATCAAGGAATATTTCTGGGTAAGCAACGCGGCACTGAACGCCTCCAAAACCGAAATCATCCTCCTTGGTCAGTTTCAGAACTGCTGGGCCCCAGCAAGTAGTTCCCAACCCGGCCCATCTGCTCGCCCAAGTCCACGCCTTACTAACTCAAAACACACCGCTCCACTGGTGCTCCCCTTGTGCCACGACCTACCATAGGACCGGTACGCCATCTGGGCGTGTGGATGGAGGCAGGTGGATACGCGTCAGCAGTAATGGAGTGCCATATACTGGACAATGTGACGAAGCGAATCGCCTCTCTCAGAGCCTACCCTACTACCCTCACTGGCAGGGTTGTTCTTGCCAACTCTATGCTCCTATCCAAAGTCTGGTTCGGAGCCCACGCCATCCCCTTCTCCCCCAGCTTCTTCAAATCCCTGTATGCTTTGCTACAAGGTTGGCTTTGGTCAGGCCGCCCTCCACCAGTAAGGCTAGAGGTCATGTTAGGCCCTCATCATCATGGTGGCATGGGCCTACTTGACTTTAAAGCCCATGCCGCCAAGATCCTGGGCACCTGGATTGCGGCTGTCACTGCTCCTACACTCCCATCCCAACACTGGTCCCGCGCAGCCTGCTCCAACTTCTCCCGAGCCTTGGGCCTCAAAAATCCATCAAACCCCCACTCCCTGATGAAATACCTCGCATCACACACATCAGCCACAGGTCCTCACAGGACCAAAACCCACTACAAACGAATCCTACTCTCCATGCAAAGCGCAGAGTGGAGAATTCGTATTAGAGGACATACAACCCGAA
>JAKSZP010004647.1:0-40080 GCA_022478985.1 Massospora cicadina
ATCCTAGATTGGGATACCGCCACTTATGCTCTTTGCTTTGCTGGCCAAGTTCTTCAAATTTGGTCCACGAAGCTTCCAGCATTGCCCAGGTTTCACAGCTCCTTCAGTTTTAGCTTCTGAGAAGCCTGTAGTCATCGCTTGCAGGATTCCATTCATTTCCTGCACAACTATCTCTTCACCGGCGCTTCCCATTGGTATCTTCCGCTGATGGCTCTAGTAGGGGGCATGATTTGGCAACCCCCATCAAACATCCCTTGTTCACTGCCAGCCCATATGTCTGGTGTTTTAATGAAGCTCATTGTCAGGCGCTTGAGACTAATATTTCTTTTGGTACCATATCAGGATTACTCAGAATTATTCGCCAATTTCCTCTTCTTATGCTGTTGCTTTCCTCCCAGCTCCAGAGTTTTGCGATTGGCTTCATATGACATCTCAATTTCCCTTCCCTAGTCACTTTCTCACAGGGCTCTGCATCCGCTCAAAGAACGTGGTTTTGTGTAGGTCTAGCCTACACTAGCATCTGATCTCACATTGATTTTGACGGGCTGTTCATTCCTACTGCAATCCATCCTCCCTCCCCCAAGAGGCAACATAGGCAGAATTATCCCCTTATTTAAGACAATTAATAAAAAAAATTATAAGATTATATCAGTTTTTTCTCTATGCACTTTATAATCTTTTTTTCCAATATCTTTTATCAATTTTTAATCTTTATTCTTCTTTTTTCCATGAGACTCAACCTTGTTTTAGTTCAGTGGTCCATATTTTTATTTTTTTCCCCAAACTGGGTCCTGGGTACTTGAACCTGCCAGTTTTCTATGGTTCAGAGGTCTTTTATTTCAGACTTAACCATCTAGATTGGTTCAGAGGTCCTTTTTAGACTTGACCTAATCATCAGGACATGACTAACTTAATGGCTCATTGGTCCTTTGGAACTCTCTAATTTTTTCATCAATTTGTCACTTCAGATACTTAGCTTGGACTTGATTCAATAATCTTCCATCAAAAGAGATTCTTGATGGAGTAGGCATCACTCGCCATCTTGGTGTTAACTTCAAACGGACCTAAGCACAATGAATCTAGTTTGTTTCTTCTTCCAAAACCATGTGTATTGCAATAAGCAACTCTTTCACCTAATCAATATTCTGCTAAGACCAGCTGGTTCTTATTGCCCATTAATTTCGATTGTATCCTTTTCTTCAAAGATTTTTGAATGCTTGGAATTACATATTGATTAGGATATTTGTCAGTTGGTTCAAGCACTGTTCAGCACTCATCCCCGACATAGATTCCACCACTGTATATAAAATTGGTGGCAACGCGGCCTTTCTTCCATACAAAAACACGAATGGTGTTTCTACCGTCGCTGTATGATGACTTATATTGCAGTCAAACATCACTGAACTCAGGTACGTTCCCCAATGCGGAAGTTCTTCCTGTGACCACCTCTCAGCGTTGTGGCCAGCGTTCCATTCACCCGTTCTACCAGTCCACTCATCTCCAGCCAGTAAGGTACTGACACGACTCCTCTGATCCCCATTATTTCATTCAATCGTGGGATCACATGAGACGTGAAGCTGGTCCCATTATTGTTAAGCAGGATCTGCGGACATCCATGTCAATATACTACTTAATCCAGTATGAACCTCGCAGTGCTAGTAGCGTCTACTTTTGTTAAGGCCTTCATCTTGACCCATCTTGTCAGATGGCTGATGGCAACTATAATGTACTTGACTCCCCCTGTTCTCATCATCAGTGGTCCCATCACATCGATGGATACTGTATGCCAAGAAAATCAAGGGCGGACTAATTGGTATCCAAAAGGTAACTTATGTGGCTTGTGCATCTGGCACTCCACATACCAAGCTAGATAGTTGGCAACATCATAGTTAATTGACTCCCAGTAGTAGCACTGGATAATATGATTAATTGTTTTTCTCGGGCTTTCATGCCTGACAACCTTATGAGCTGCTTGCACATAGATGCTCTTTCTGACAGCTTCAGTAATAATAACTTCTTCCCATTGATCATCTTAAATACCTGTCTATCCATAGTCTCGGTGTTTTAATCACTTTCAAAAGTGCACCTTGGATTTCTTGAGGCTTATCCCCGATTTCTCCATCAACCATTCTCTGGAATAGCTTATCCGCCTGCGGGTATACCATCTGGACCATTTGTAACCATGATAAGCCATCTACGTTCTGGTGATAAGCCCCTGCTTGGTAGACAATTTTGTAATCATAAGCCTGGAGCTTAAGTGCCCATTGGGCTAGTTGTCCTTCTGGCTCTCTCAAATTGTGAAGCCAATTAAATAAAGAGTGTTCCATCAACACCTTAAAGTGCATTCCATGGATGTACACCCAAAACTGCTTACATGCATAAATGACTGCAAGGCATTCGCGCTCAGTCACGGTTTAGTTCCTCTCAGCGGCTGAGAGTGTCCAGCTCACTTATGCCACAGGATGTTTGTCCCCAAGTTCGTCTACTTGGCTTAGTACAGCATTAATCGCTGTCAACAAAGCATTGATTTTAATAATAAACTCCTGATCGAAATTTGGTACTTAAGAATTGGAGAATCTATTAAATACTGGTGTATCTCATCGAAGGAGTCCTGGGCCTCTTCATTCCATATGAATCCTTTTTTTGGATCCTTTAATAAATGGAATAGGGCGCGGCTATTCAGTTGAAGTCCTAAATGAATCTTCTGTAGTATCCAACCATCCCAAGGAACACTTGGATGTCTCAGACATACTTTGGTACAGCCATCCATTCTATGGCTTCTATCTTCTGGGCTTGTGGCTGAAATCCACTGGAGTTGATTATGAATCCCAGGTATTTCAACCCTTTTAAAGAAGTGGCACTTCCTCAGCTTACTCTTCATGTTAGCCACGGACAGTTGCTTGAATACTTCTTCCAAGTGGTCTAGGTGATCAGTAAACATCCTACTAAACATGTTTATATCGTCCAAGTATACCAGGACGCATGACAACTTCAAATCGCTCAGTCTTGCGTCCATGGCCCTATGAAACGTTGCAGGCGCATTACATAGACCATGGGGCATCATCGTCAGTTGGTATACCCATGCGCGGTAATAATTGCAAATTTTTACTGGTCTTCTTTTGGCAAATTGATCTGCCAATATCCTGAGATCAAATCCATCATGGAGAAATACTTCGCTTCTCCCAATAAATCTAGCACATCATCAATCCTCAGTAGGGGATATGAATCCATCTTCATAATTTTATTCAGCTTCCAGTAGTCAATCACCACCTGGTTGGAGCCATCCTTTTTCTCCACGATCAAAATTGGACTTGCCAAGGGACTTAATGACGGAACTAGAAGCCCATGCTTCACTAGTTTGCCTTTTTCGTCCTCCATTAACACTTCTGCAGCTTTTATCCATCTGATATGTCTCATCCTTATCAGCAAATTTTCCCTGGTTTCAACCTTATAGATCACATCTCGTGCGCATCCCAAATTGTGGTCATCCTGAGTGAACACTTCATGATAATTTTTGAATAGTTTGAGCACCTCCTCTTGCTGGCCTTACAACAGATCAGCGAGCTGCTCTTAATCAACCAATAGATTGATGCTTTTGGTTACCCCAGCTGATAATCCCATCTCGTCAAGAGTCCCAAAATCATGAAATCTCCTCAATTTGGCCGTCGAGATTTGATGAACAAATGCGTTGATCTGATTCCTATCAATCTTCATAGGGTTTTCACATAAATTTACCAGGAGAACTTGAAATTATCCATGGCCTGGCATTAGTATCCCAGGAGCTACCCAAGGCTCCACTCTGGACTTCTTCCAGGGGCTTCCGACCTCCCCATGCAACATCTCAAGAATATCTAATGTCAACCTTGTGTTGATATTATCTGTGATCCTGGTGGTATGGTCCTTTCATTCTTGTTCCTCAATGGAATTCCCCAGTTCTCTAGGATCTCAACCGGCATTTTTCGTCGCTTCCTACCAACTAATTGGTACCAAATCAAGACAATGCTGTCATTGTATATAAGGTTGATGAAGTTGTTTCTCCAATTCAGCGAAGCTTCACCATCCTTATGATATACAAATGATAACGTCTGACCCAAAATGGTCAACAATTTCCTCAAAATTACATTTAACTCTATACTTGCATAGAAACTCCATTAAGATCAGAATTTCATAGTTTTGGTTGGCAAAAACTATTTCTGGTGCAGATACCACCAACAACCCGAATTGTAGTGGCAATGCACTATATGCTCCACAGGAGACAGTGTTGTTTGGCCCAGCTGTCCCATATTCCTTCTTATGTTCCAAGTCCAATGAGATCTTCATCCTCTTTACCAGTTTAGTCGAGAAAATATTTTGGGCGCTCTGCTGTCAACAATCGCTCTCACCCACCCTTGATTAAATTGTATGTCTATATATTTACACTCAGAGTATTGCAAATATAGTGTTTACTGAGTAAATAGCGGCTTATTAGACAAATCTTGTGTGTGAATGATTTGCACCGATAAATCAGGAAATGATTCCTTTATTGCATGGAGGGGAATTGAAAAATTGGCCTCATCTAATCAGACTTCAGATAATTATTCAGGATTCTCAGTGGTTCGAATCTTGTCCGCCAGTTGTCAGGTGTATGGCCGAGCAACTTCCTTTTTTATATCAGGATCAATTCTCTTTGCCACAACTCTGGTCACAGAATTTATATCCATATTGACCACTTGATACAGCTGATCCTACTCGTCATCTATATAAAGATCGCTGATATCAATTTCCTTGGTCATAATGTCAGGAGAAACAGGCTTCTCCGCAGCTCTAGACTTCTCCCCATATAGGCTGTGGGCCCTTTTCCCAATTCCTTAGTGGCTTCTGGCTCTTTCGCCTGGAACACGTTGATCTGATCCTTTAGCTTCTTACAGTGCATGGCAAAATGTCCTTTCCCGCCTCATTGGTAGCAAACTTTTTCTTTGCTATCAAACGTCTAAATTCTTTGAGCTTATTCCCCAGCAAAGTTAATTGGTCATGTCTTTAGCTCCTTCATTTCCCTTCATGGAATTTGGATTGCATACCATATTGGATTTGAAGCTTCTATTTGGGGCATCAAATGTCGCTCTCAAAATCTTCAATTTATCTACCATTTGCTAGATAGTTATATCTATGCGAACATGGAAGACATCATGTGATGCAAATTGTGATAGGGCAAAAGGGCTGCTTGCAAGGCGATTCTGGCATCAAAGTCATCCAATACTTTCGCTCCAACCAGGATCTGTGACTCCTGGTAAAACCGATCCATGAAGCTAACTAGAGACTCATCTTTATGGAACTGGATTCACATAAATTCCTTTTTGCACTTTGACATGCGCTCAGACTCCCAAACTCTTTCATGATGGCTGCCTTTGCCTCAGCATACAACCAGCTGTCACCTTCCATATGAGGTAACACTAAGTTTTGGCAGTCAGTTTCTAGGAAATTCAAGACCATCAACGCCTTTTGACAATCTCCATAGCCATACATGGTCATGTCAAACAGTTGGAAAAACGTTGGGTCATTATCCCGATGTAACGTTGGCAATTTTGGCATTGCCTTGAATTCCTCCGAGTTATCTCTGACTGATCTTCTCAGTTCAGCCACTTGGCTAACTTGAGGTGTGACTTCAGGCGAAATCTCTTAAATAGCAGCAAAAGTGGACAGCATGTTCCTTGGGGTATTCAATTTCCCAAGTATGTTGCAAGGACATCTTTCTTCAGCACTCTTGCTGTATCCAGCTTACAAAAACACTTGTGATCTTTAAGTTCCTCCACCTGTTTGATAAGTCATTCTATATCCACTCCAAAATTTCTCAAATGAACGCAATCCACTTCTCGATCTGTTTTCAGGTATAAGACCTCTCAAATGAGGTCCCCTTCTTTCTTCTTCAACGAAATTACTTCCCCAAGTACTCGTTTCTGAAGCTTGTAAAATTATCTATCTCATCCTCCAACTTGGTGACTCATTCCTCCATGTCCGCAAATTCCCAATTACATACTTAAGATGTTGTGATCTAGGGCTTTGTTCCCTTGTTCTGTCCAACCCAATCTTCACTGAGATTCCCTGGTGACAGTCTCTTTGGTCCAACACACAGTTGACAGCAATCCCTGATTGTGTCTCCTTATTCTCCAGATCCCCGCTCAAATATTTACTCTTTTCTTGAAGAGTCTTCCAATTATTGCACACAGCAATAATATCCTTGAGAAGAATAGCACAATGGAAGCTGATGATAGTTTGCTATTAAACTATATACCAAATGAACCAACTGTAGAACTTCTTATCTGTTCTCATAAGTGCTGTTTTACTATCTAAATGCTACCTTTATTATAGTGAATCAACAGGAATTTATAGTTGGGTTTTGGTCGTCTAACCCTCAGTTGACACCTCTTTGATGATACATCAGCCGTTGCCATTAAATCACCCATCTTCGTCTCAGCAGTGATGGTCCTCACCATTCTGGCTAGGATTCTGTCATTGAACATCCTTGAGATCTAAATGGAAAAAGTCAGAAACGTGTCTTTAACGTTTTCCTCTCGATCCAAGTGAACCAACCATATTTGGCTAGCGACCTGCTTAGTTAATGGGACTTATTACCCATTAAGGCAGGTCATGAACCAACCGATCATTTTGCTAGTAGCAGGTGGCATCACTCGCCTCACAACTTTCTATTCATTCCTAACTTGTTAGTAAAGAAACCCAGCCAATCCCAATTGGTACGCTTGATATTTAATCACTATTAGATGTCCCTTTCTTGTCTGCAACTTCACCTGATGAGATCTTAAGTACTTGTCTGGATCAATCTCCAATGGATACAACCAGGCGAATATCCCAAAATCCCCAAATGTAGTTACGCCGAAACTCAAGCCAACTGATTTTCAAATCACTTCGCCTTAGGGATTTTCCCCTAGAAATTCCTGGTAATCTAGAAGGCTGGAAATATGGGCAAAAATCCCAACACAACTATTGTTCAGAGAAATATTCCAGTGAACTAATAATGATATGCCAAATTATGACCTGTGGATTGATGAGTGTTTTGTTGGGGATGAATTTCCAACAATAACAAGCAATTAGGGAGTCAATTTCATTAATGAAACATAATAGATATATAAGAATCAATTGGGATTAGTTATTAATTGACTAATGGGTTTATGTTTTACTGAAGAGAAATTCATTCTGTCATAGAGCAACTTTTGAGTTACCCTTTCTGGATCACAATTTGCTGTTTATGGGCAAGAGTTCTAATGCCTAAGCAGGTTGTTACCAGATAAGGGTAAATTCATATGGAGTTGAGTGAAGATTTTGGGAACACGTTTCTGTTTCAACTTATAAGAGATTTTGGTCAAACAGGTGAGAGAACCCAGATTAACTCAATGCAAAAAGCTCATCATTTTGACGACCCTGGATGAGTAATTTATTGGCAATGGCCGCCGTTCTTTATTTGGGGCATCAACCAAAAGGTTGTGTGCCAAGTTCCCTATAAAATCCTCTTTATTTTTTATTATAAAGCAGATTAAAATCAGTTTAAGAGTTTAATTATTATATAATATACAATTTAGAATGTTTTCTCTTGTGATAGAGAAAGAAGGTCGAGAAGAACCTTTTTTCTATATTATTGATTGATTCATCTTGGACTCTGTGTGATGTAAAGGAAGAAGAACCTCTGAACCTTATCTTAGGTTAAGTTCTACCAGATGAAATAAGAAAAAAATATCCCTACCATCCCAGAAGAAATAGTATAAGGACAAGCGCAAGGTTGGCGTTGGACCTAGTCACTATCTTGGCTATCAGCTCAACTAAATAGTAGTCTTCATACAACTATTGCCCATTTTATAATATTATCAACAAGTTGAACAACGCACATACAAGGAACCTGTGCAGTTGAACAAGGGATCAGAATCGAGTACTATTCAGAACTAGGAAATAAATCCTGAACCTTTATCAATAGGAACTCAATTGAGTTTTAAGCTCCTTAAGATTTAACAACCCTGTTGCGAGGAATGTAAACTCCACAAGCCCCAATAAGAATGTAATGGGATACCGGCTAGTATGCCCTGATTTTGCTTGTCACTTGGTGTCATTAGATGGGATGGGACCCTTGAGGGTTAGTACTGGGGAGTATATTACTTGATATTCGCAATAGATCATCTGTCCTGATGAGAAGAGATAAAGGCCTTAAACAAAGTATATGCTACAAACACAGCAAGATTCATATGAGACCAAGTAGTGTACCAGCATGGATGCCTGCAAGTACTATTAAGTGATAATAAAACCAACTTTATGTCCTACATGATCCAAAGACTGAACGAAATAATGGGAATCTATGGATTTATGGCCGTTACTGCCATCCAGAGATAAATGGGATGGTAGAAAGTTTCAATGGAACTTTAGACGTGACACTGTCATGGTTGGTAGTGTGGAAAACTTCTGCTTAGAGATTTTATCTGAGTTCAGTACCTTTTTTATAACATCAGACATTATATGTCTACTGGGAAAAGGCCATTTAAACTCACATATTGACGAAGAGCCTCACAACCACAGGTTCAGTATTCAGCAATGGAACCAGATTTGGGGATGATTAAAGAGCAATACTTTACCTGAAAGGCAAACATTATAATTGAACTGCAATCACAGTTATTTGACCAACATTAAAAGAAAAATTAAAGCAAAGATGGATGTTTAAAATTTAAACAGCGCTTGAGAACCATGTGGGAGATAGGGCAGCCTATTATGATATTATGGTGTTGAAAGAAGAAACAAATTGTGAGCCCTATGATCTGGTCCCTTAAGATTATCACTAAGATGGCAACAGAAGCCTATATTTGATAGATAACATTACTGATGGTCATATAGTGAACAGGGTCCATACCAAATTTTCTCATATTAGATCATAGGAAAAAATACAATGATAATATAAAAAAAATCATAGAGGAAAAAAGAAATATAAATATATAATATATATTATTTTATTTGAGATGAGCTGACTTTGGGACAAATATATTGCACCAATAGGAGGGATAGAGAGTAGGGAGCAAAAATATAGGAGTGGAGTACAAACCCCGAGTACTGGGGGTAAAACAGCTTTTTGTGTGCTCTAATAGGCTGTGATTACATGATCTAACTCCACCAATTTGCCTGGTTGGACCAAGGCATGGTGCACGAATCCACATGTATTGATATCCTCTTGGCACAGAAATATGATTTCTTCCACCTTTAGATTTGAATCTGCGTCATGAGGGGAAATAGTGGGACGCTCATCCCACTATAACAGAACCCTTTATGATCTATATTAAGAAGTAGATCATTTTAAGAAAAAAATGACAAATTATGTTTATTATCAATTTTATTGACACAAGCAGAAGTATCTGGCAGAGCTCCCACTTTTTATTGTCCAGTGGGGGGTAAGGGGATTAACTATGATGAAACAGTTATTAAGTATGATGGAGTCAACAAAGACCATGATAGTTGCATGATTATCTCATGTTGAAACTGGATCCATCATAAAGAGGCACTAGGAGAGTGCAAAGATCCGCTCTGAGCAAAAATGACAAGCCCAGTCTAGGAAAATACAGGAATTAAGGAATCAGGGAAGCTGACTGAGAATATTCTTTAATGGAGAGGAGCTGTAGAAGCCCATCTTGGGGTAATACAATTGTACCAGTTCACATTGATGAAAATGCCTGAAAAGGTCCTGGCACAGAATGAGCCATGGGAACAAAACTCTGAGAAGACGCCAGTGAGTAGGAAAAGAAGAAGATGAACCACGTTGCTGGGTATGGCATGAGATGCATTGAGTTCAGAACATACTGAGCTCCACTGAAGTCAAAGATAACTTTACTGAATTGTGACCACAGGCTGAGGTAGCATCCACTCCAGAACTCCTAAATTCGCTTTATTAATTTAAACAAGCAAATGGATGTAGTTAGTCTTGTGACCCTTTGCACTAACTCAATCAGATTATAGAGTTTCGCTTTGCACAATAGGAGATTTACTTTAGTGGATGAGAGTTATCATAAGAAATTATGACTATTTCTGGTTGTTATTTCTATTAAAATATTAACACATCTGCTAGATTTGATTCCTCTATATTAATTTTCTTTTTGAGGATATTACCCAACAATTCATTTACTATATGTGTCTAATTGCTGATTTATTTATCTGTAATTTAGTTATACTAGTTGATTATAGTTTGTCACCAATTGACTCAGAAAATTTGATTACTTAATTAAGCGCAACAACGCTTCTTGTAGCAACTCTCAGATTAACTTTTTAGGTAACATAAATTGCTGTTAATGTGAAAAAGATTCCATTGCCTAATCATGTTGCTAGCCTAATTGGGATCTTCCGCTAAGATTGATCAAAAATGTTGTTATATTTCATAAATTCAACAGAATGTGTCACATTTCTAGTAAGTGGTTGAATCTTACTAAATAGCTGAGAAAGATCATTGGTGAATGCGACTCCAGTGGGCTAATCCATTGGCAACATATGCTGTTTTCTAGTGGGGTGCCAATGGAAGAGTTGGGCGCTAGATTCCATATAGATTCTCTTAATTTTAATTAATTAAAGGAGACACTTGGACTAATAAAGACATACATTTAAGACGTAATATATTTTGTATTATTACTCTTAGGAATAGAGTTTTAGGAGAAAATCATTTAGTAAATATTGCCTTTTAAGAAAGTCAAAAATTTTGCTTGAAGAGAGGAAAGGAAGAAGTTCCTTTGGTCCAGACATTGTCAACTCTAGAGGAAGAGTTAAAGGGAAAGAATTTTCCTTATTCTCTGGATATATTCAGAAGTACCTTCAAGGGACAGGAGGATGAGCGTTAGCTCCAGTCTAGAACTGAAAACAATACTAAAGCAGGTATTGGAACTCTTAACTAGGATAATGTTCTTCATGATATTGTCAACACAGTCAGTTATTATATCTATAACCTTCTTCAAAGTGCACATCAGAACCTGTGCAGTAGACTTGAGAGCTTTAGCGAGAAACATATCTAAAAGTTTAACATCTGGTGCACGCTACAGGGGGTACTCAAGTTTTTTAAGCCATATAATAGAAGAACATATCAGCACAATATCATACAAGAATGAACATATGAAGCTGTGGAAAGAATTGAAATCAGTATCAAGAATGCGCTGAACTTGTCATCACAAGCTGATCTCGCTAATTTGGATGAGCAAGTGATAAAAGCTGAGGAGTTCATTTGCAATCTGGAAAGGTTAATAATTTCTGGAAAAGTCACCTATGAAATGAAAGGTGACTTAAATAATAAGGGATTTATGATATCAGAAAAATGAATGAGAAATATTTAGAGATCACTTTCACTGGATTCAGGGATATATAGCGCAGATCTAAAGCGTTTAGGCTAAATTAAATATCAAAAGTGTGATTTTCTTAGATGAAGTTGAATGAATATGATATGTGACTTGCACGAAAATTAGCAGGGAAAGGACAAGCCCCAAGAAATATGCCTGGAGCTTTCACTTCAATTTTTGGAGATGACTCCCAAACCACACCTATTGTTAGTTAGGTTGCTGATCATGGATCTCCTACCACATTTTCAACAGAACTATTTTGGAGTTGCAAAAATCACCTATAACTCTCTGGGATAACGCACCATCTTGTTTTTACCTAAATGAAGTGATGATGTTTGGATATGGTGGCCAACAAAAAGAAGTGACCATGATGAACTGCTTAAACACAGACTGTCAAAAACTAATGTTGCTCAATCTCAATGGGGATAAGTGAATGTACAGCGATGCCAAGAAAGCAATAATAAATACGTTTGGTAGTCCTACGCATATGGATAACCATAAACATGGATTAATGGGAATCTGTTTAGAAATGATGAAACACTAGCCACTTTTTCTGACTGATTTTATCTGGAACCACAAAAATCTACCTGATGTGAACGTTTTAGATTTTATTACACATAGCAATTCAAGTGGCGCTTCAGCCCTACATACATTAAAACTGCAGTATGGTTTCATATCTTGCAAGCAAATTTCACATAAAGGATGATGGAGTGTCTCAAGATGCTATTAAAACAATTTAAGCACCTAATTGAACCTTCAATTCTTTTCCCGCCAGAACTCAGAATACAGTAATAATCTTTGCTGAGCACAATAAGGAACAACAGAATTGAGTCATGATGGAAATAAAGCCTAAAAGAACAAAACAAGCGAATAAAAATAAAAGTTGCTGACATCAATGCGGAAAACCTGGTCATGTACTCTCAATGTTACTGTAAGAAGCCTAAAGAGCAAGTTTCTCTGTTGCAGGCTAAATAAAAGGAAATTGATCAAGATGTAGGAAAAGGGCCAGCAATCAAGATATGGAACAATCTAGAAAGCAGTTAAACCTGTCCTTGGGCATATTTAAAAAGTGATCCTGATATTTCTGATATATTCATAGATTATGACACATCTAGTCCACTCTACCAGGTGGTTGATTTGGATGTAAATGCAATTACCCGAGAAAAGAAAAAGGAATTAACCCTGAAATGATGAAAGAAGAGCTTAGGAATACCCTTGTCAGTTAACAGAAAGTTTCAGAAATGCTGAAAGCACCAACAAACTACTCAAGATGAAATTTGACGATGCAAACATTTCTCTCCATATTAGAACTATTAAGGAATACTATCTGATTTGTACATGCAATTAGTTCATACTTTGAACCTTGCATATAATGCAGCGAATTACTCAGTAAACACTTTATTTCAGTACTCTGAGTGTAAATATGTGGACATTATAGTAAATTAAGTAAGAGTATTGGAGATAATTAGTAGTTGTGTCCATTAATATCATTTCAACCATGATAATAAGGTGAATGAAGATTTTACTAGATTTAGAGCACCAGAAGTATATGGAACCTCCAGACCAAGTATAAAAAGTCTTGCGGAGCATACATTGTACTTCCACATTGGTTTGGATTGCTGGTGGTATAAGATCCCCAAGACTATTGAAAAAGGTAAATTAAAACTTCTTCATTAAGACAGAATTCCTAAGAAATTATGATGTCAAATGTGATTTCAAGGAGATTACTCTGACATTTTTGGACAAACTCTGCCCTTGATATACTAGCATAAAGGATTAATTACTGCTTAAAAAGAATATTAATATTGTAAATTTAAGTTATAATGATGACATAATTCCAATCAAATACAAGATTTTTTTTAAAAAAGCAGGAAATTTATGAAGGAGATTCTCAAAACTGTGTGATATCATTGAGGATGGAAAAAACTTAAACCATTCTGAAAAGGATGCAAATAATAGTTAAGTCATGTTAACATTAGAGTCCTGGAACAATATATGGATAAGTTGTCAGCCCATGGAACAAATCAAGACTGGAGACTCTGGTAGCACTGTGGATTATAATGTAAAGCCGTAGTGAAGTATGATTACTATGACTAACTGAGCAAAAAATTAATTAAAGTGGATAACCCCAAAAATTTTCATTTGCATATTTAAACCCAATGCAGAAATCAGAGAGTCCATAACTTTAGAACATTAATAGAGATGGGATTACCAGTGGATGTTTCCAAAAGTATTAGCATACTGGTCAATAATGAACAACTGGCTGGTTATCAGAACATTAGCAAGAAGTGCTACAATTATTTAAGAAATATATGTTGATATTTTCCGAGGATAGTTAACCTCAAAGCACTAAAGAAATGATTCATAGGTTGACACTTGGGAATAATCAACATACAACTGAGACATGTCTGCTAGTTTAAGGCTGCTGAAGCAGTAGTCAGTGAAGAAATTAGAAAATGATTGAGTATGGGCTCCTCATTCCATCGTGGAGTCCATTGGAGAGTCTGATCATATTGTAAAGAAAAAAGAATAGAAAAAATAAAGTAATTCATTACTGATGGTTAGAAAGTTACTAAGAATGACTTAAAATCGCTGCTGAGGTTAGAAGCGCAAATTATCTCCTAGGGGAAGACAATTTATTTTTTGGCGATGTATTTGATCTCAGGGAATTGGCAAACAGACTTGCCAATATAAGATTAAGAGAAATGTGTGATAATCACTGAACAAGAATTATACCTTCAGACAAAAATGCTACAGAGATTTAGTAATGTGCCAAAGACTTTCAAGAGGGCGATGAATTATATCTTGAGTAATCTGAAGCTGTCTTGTGTTTTGTGTAAAGGACGACACCAACGTTTTCATCAGGACATTCACCAATTACCTGGAGCACTTGGAGGAAATGTTAAAAGTCATAGGAATGGCGAATTAAAAGATCAAGCTGAGGAAATGCCATTTATTCAAGAAAGTGCTTAGATTTCTGGGGTTTATGATAAACTCTGGCGGATTACAATTACAGCCACAGAAGATAATGGCGATTATACGGATTTTGATCCTAAAGAACGTTCAGGACATACAACCCTTCTTGGGATCTCAGCTATTATTGTCAATTCTTTAAAAGATTTCGCCAAAATTGTTGAGCCACTATTTCACCTTTTGAAAATCCAAAAAAGATTCATGTGGAATGAGGAGGCGCAAGAAGTGTTTGATGAGATAAAATATTTGATGACTAGCTGTAAAAATTTACTCTGTTGGGTTGATTATTGGAGATCAACCCTAGTAATCTTTCTACTGCACAGATTTGATTTCCTCATGCACCTCGCGTTGTAAGAATATATATAATCTGATATTAGTATGACGACTATTATCCATAGTTGAGTTAGAATTATTTTCAGGCCCAACGCTTTGGCTGGTATTTCCAAAAATACTTGATATCATACTCATAGGAATTCATTCCCTATAATCCTATCCACTTGATCTTTGTTAAGATCCTCTGATGGCAGTCTCCTTTTGCCCAACACATAGTTGGCAGCAATCCCTTAGCCGTGGTTCCCTTCATCTCTAGATCCCCGCTCAGATCTCTACTCTTCTCTGAGAGTCTACCAATTATTGCCTTCTGCAATAATATCCTTGAGATGAAATCTTCACGCTAGATGCTGATAGTCTAACTATTACTGAATCTACTATAAAACTAATAATGTTATAAAGTAGTAATGTATAAGTGTATATGTGTTTTCAAATTATGTTTTTTATCTATCTCTTATTAGAGTAAATCCTAAGGAATTTATAGGAGATTTGGCCATCTAACCCTCAATTGACACCTCTTCAATGAAATGGCAGCCGTTGCCATTGAATCACCCTTCCTCATCTCAGCAGTAATGGTCTTCCCCATCCTGGCTAGGATTCTGACGTTGGACATCCTCAAGACCTCAAACGGAAAGAGTTAGAAATGTGTCCCTAATGGTTTCCTCTCATTCCAAGCAAATCAACCATAATTGGCTAGCGACCTGCTTAAGTAATAGGACTTTTAACCCATTATGTCAGGTCACTTCACCAATTTAATTGATTAGCTAGTTTCAGGTGGCATCACTCAATTTGCAACTCATTAAACATTCCCAATCAATCAGTGATGAAATCCAACTGATCCCAATCGGTACACCTGATAGTTAATCACTATCAGATGCCCCTATTTCGTCAGCCGCTTTGCCTGATGAGATATTAGGTATTCATCTGGATCAATCCCTGATGGATATGACCAGACAAATAACCTAAGATTCCCCAAACGTAGTTCCTCCAAAATTAGGGTCAACCAATTTCCAATTCACTTCACTTTAGGGAATTTTCCCCTGGTGATACCAGGTAATCTAGCAGGCTGGGAATATGGGCAAAATTCCCAACACTAGCTCTTCTCTGAAACTCCCAAAATTCAATCAAAACTATTATCAGATGATGCCTCATTAATGGCGATTAACACCATTTTATGTAGTGAAGAAATTTGTGAGGAGCATCCAGTGGCATATGTGAGTAGAAAATTGATACCAGTAAAATTACTACACCGTGACAGAGTATGAGGGCCTCATGGTGATATACTCCTGCAAGCAATTTTATTGTATATTCATGGGGCACACTTTAAAGTTGCGACTGACCACTCATCTTTATGCTGGGTACATAATCAAAAGGAACTAGAGGGACGACTGGTACAATGGGCTTTGAAACTGCAAGTCTACAATCTCAAAGTTATACACTGATCAGGAGTAGCACATCAGAATGCTGACAGATTATCAGGATTACTTGTCTTTCAAGTTATGTACCAGCAAGTGGATATATTCTAATAGATGATGTTAGAATCAAGGATCGCTCACTTGTTTATAAACTCTGCTTAAAAATCAAGAAGAAGTTCATCTGAATGATCCTCGATTTTTTACCAGTGTCTTATAATATAAACCGTTTGAAGCTTACTTGGTATATCTAAAATTTTACTTCTCTTATAGTCAATTTGTGCAGTTTTCCTTACAGATTTGGGAACTTCTACCAACGCAGGAAATGATACAAGCTGGTAAGTTTCGTCCTAACAGCTTGTCAACACTCTTAATGAACTGACTCTGATAAAAAATGCTAAGAGAATTAACAAAAATATTTTTATTGCAAGAAGATTATTATTTGATGAATGTTTTCCTTAGACAGACGCCAGTATTTATATCTCTAGGGCATTTCATGGCAATATTTTGAGTAAGTGATTTTTCACAATTAATATTATAAACTTCAGTTTGGGCAAAGATCAGATCAACTATGACCTTTTACTTGGACTATTGGTAGAAAATACTCTCAAATTGGGAAGATTTCAGGTATAAAAAATTGCAACTTGAATGTGAAAAATTTCCTAAGGTCAGCCAGATTTGAGTTTTGCCATACAGCTGAGAAGGTACAAATACTGAGAAAATTTGAATCATTTAAAGTTGATGAAGTACCACGGTTTTAGACGTTTCCAGGCCTCTTGATAGCACTAGTTACTCCCATTTGGGCTACCATGTGCAAGTGTTATTGTGCTGATTTCAAACATCAACATACAAATTTTGCCATTGGGCTGGAAACTTATTGTGATAATATGAGGAGAGATCTTAGAGATGTTATTAACCCATGGGATTTTAGAGCAAACTTAGGTATTTATACCATCGCAACTTCCTGATTATTCAGTCAACTTTAACCACAGGTAATTGGCTCATACTGTTGATTTTTATTCCTGATGAAGGGCTTATTTGATGGTTTTAAAATGTCAATTTTCAAGTCAACTGCTAGAATCTGACAGATGATCAAAGAAATAATGGGATGAACCCCATTAATTACAAATTACACTGAAGAAAGTGATGGAAAATACCAAAATGAAGAATAAACACATCTATAATTTGATTGATGGAAAATGGTACTTGCACCTAAACTGTCAGAAAGATCAGAAAATTATTTATGCTGCGCACAAAGTCATAGAGAACAATGATAAAAAATGGACCATCTACGTCATTATCATTACAGAGAATTAATTAATCAAAATGTACTGTAATTAGACTAAAGCATGAGATGTTAACTCCACAAGCCCCACAATAATGTGATGGGATATTGGCTAGTGCTCCCTGGGTTTGCTTGCCACAGAGTGTCAATAGATGTGATGGGACCCTTGAACGGTAGTACTGTGGAAGTAAAATACATTATAATCATAATATGTCATCTTACTAGATGGGTTGAAATGAAGGCCTTGAGTAGATTAGATGATACAAGCATGAAGAGATATATACTGGAACAAGTAGTGTAGCAGCATAAATACCCACAAGTATTATTCAGTAATAACAACAATAACTTTACTTCCTTTGTGATCCTAAGACTAAAGTAGTCAATGGTAAACTAAGGAAATTTCCGCATTCCCTACCGCCCAGAAAAAGATTGGAATGGTAAAAAAGAGACAGTTGAACTTTAGCTATGACACTGCAAAAATGGTATTGGATATAACTCCGGCTTGAGATCTTATCTAAGTTATGTTACCTTTACATTCAATTTCAGTCATCATATGGCGACAGGGAAACGCCATCTATACTCATATATAGATGAAGAGCCTCATTACCGCCTAATTCTGTATTCAGCATTGGAACCAGCTTTCAGGATGAGAAGAGCAATACTTAACCTGAATGGCAAATATTATGATCAAATTGCAATCACAAGCATTCAATATGATATAAAAGAAAAGAAATAGAGCAAAGAAAATGGATCAAAATTGATCAGCACTTAAAGAGTATCACGTGGGAGATAGGGTAGCTTATTGCAATACTCATAAGTTTGGAAGAAGAAACAAGTTCGACGCCCTATTATCAGGTCCATTTGAGATTATTGCCTAGATGGGAACAGATGTTTATATAATACAGGAACATTGCAGATGGTCATATAGTGAACTGAGTCCATACCAAATGCTAGAAGTATTGGATTTAGGGGGAAAATTCCAATGTTACTGTGGTACAGTCAAACCTACTAACAATAGGCTAAATTCTGGTGTATTGTTTAAGTCTAAAAGAGAGACCACTGAACCATAATCGCTGGTTAAGATCAAAAAAGGAGCCTCTGAACCAGAATAATGGTAAAGAAAAGAGGGACATCTGAACCTAAAGATAATAGGTCAAGTCCCATTGCAAAAAATAAAAATTTAAAATTTAAAACTTAGATAAAAAAGCATAGTAGATAGAAATTATGAAAAGTATATATGATTGTCTATTTTTTACCCATGATCTAAAGAATCAGGCAGTGTTAACAACTTCTATTTATCATGTATGGAATGGAGGATAAATTATGACATGAAAAAGAAGACTATGAATGTTATCAGGATCTGCTCAAGTTAAAACTGTATTTGCCATGAAGAGACACGAGGAAGAAGATTCACTATAATGAAAAATTGAGAAACCAGCCATGGGGAGTATAGGAACCAAGGAATTGGTGAAACTGACTGAAATCCTCTAAATGACATGGAGTTATAGAAGCCTAACCTAGAATAGTACATGCTTTCCAGATATGCTGGCAAGAATAACTGATATAGTCCTGGTATGGAATGCTGCAGAGAACTGCGTGCTAAGTGGGCAGCAGTGAGATGGAGTGAATAGTAAACACGCTAAGTAAAAGGACCATACAGAGATTTATTGAGCAAGGATAAGGAGATGGGTATGAGAAATTGAATTTAAACCATGCTGTCAGACACAGGCCGGAAAATGGTGGCGTCTGCCTCTGAGAATCTATCATCATTGGATAATCTAATAAAGTGGGGGATATGTTAGGATTTGAGTATGCCCACATAATTCAGCTTACTCAATTATGACACAATCTTTTTGCACTAAAGTGAGATTTACCTTAGTAGATGCGCGTTATCATAGGAGATGATAACTATTGTTGTTTACAATTCATAATGGAAAACCAACTAATCTGCCATGATTCATTTTTTCTGGATCACTGATGGAGCCTCATGGAGGATACCCAACAGTTATAAAACTGTTCAATAATTAATTAAACAATTGTTACAAAATAGTCTTGTATAATTAATCATAGTTTGTCGCTAATCAATTAAAGTATTAATTATTAGTTGCTAAGCATTTACAACGCTTTTTATTTTGTAAGTTAACCTTTTTAGGTAATGCAACCTGCTGTTTATGGGTAAAAGGTCCCATCACCTAAGCAGGTTTCTAGCCTTGAAAGAGTAATCCACTGGAGTTGAGTAAAGGCATTGGGACATGTTCTTCAATTCAACCCAGAAGGGGTCACATTCTAGTTGGTGACGAAATCTGACTAGACAGATGAGGAAGATCATTTGAGGCAACTTCAGATGGTTAATCCATTGCTGACGGCTGCTGTTTCATATCAGGTCTCCAACAGAAGAGTTGGATGCTAGATTTCCTATAAATACCCTTGTATTTACCAAAAAAGCATACATTTGAAGGCTCTAATGCTTGTAGAAAGGTTTAAATTTCGATATTTTACTCTTGGATTAGATTTGGGGCTATTGATACTTTGTCTATTTATTGCTAACAAGATCTCCGCCAGCTATTGCATTGAAAGAGGAAAAAAACCTCTGAAACTACTTAAAGGTTATGTTAAATAAAGAGGAAGAGTCAGAGGGAAAGTTTACTTGATTTCAGAAGAACCTTTAAGTATCAGAAGGAAGAGCGTTAGCAACAGTCTAGCATTTGAGCCAATAATCAATTTGATTTTGAGAATTTCAACTATGACGATAGTCTTCATACTATTACCAACACATTCAATTACTATTAACAAAATATAAACGCACACATCTGAAACTGTGCAGTAGACTTAAAAGCTTATAGGGAATAACCCTAAGCTAGAAAATTACACTGGGTGAACGAAATTTTTAAAGTATTGATTAGCCCTGATTCCTACTTCATTAATAAGTAAACTAGGAGCTAATTATAGTTCTCTTATAGTAGAGGAAAAGATGATGCTCTGGCCAGACTATAACGTCCTTCAGGCACAAAATGCCATCAAGTAGTCGTGTATGATCAGGCTAAAACTAGCAGTTCTTATTTTGGTTTGTTTTGGTTCAAAAGGGGCAATTATCATCTATACTCAGTCATAACCTCAATGTAGATGATATAGGGACGCCTGCTTCAAAGAGAGCATTTATGATCCATAAGATAAATCTTCTTACTCTGCTGTCTTAGTTTCTTGTTTTGGATTATGTTTCTTCTTCTCATATGTCCTCACTCTTCAACAGAAACTTAGAAGACCTAGCAGTAAGCATCAGTATTTTTGTTGGCATTGTAGATAATAGGACTGAGCAAAGGTACAGGCAACAAAGCTGCTCAGAGTCAGGCGTGGTTTTTTATATCTAAAAAGAAAGGGTCCAGAACTATTGGATAACTAAGGCTTGCTGAATAACCTCACAAAAGTACTATAACAGTAAGCTTATTTAAAAACTAAAGAACAATAAAATATATCTTCTATCTGAAGCTTAGGGTATCTATAGGGTTCTAGGGTTTGTATCATCTGGGTTGTTCTCTTTTGGACAGATGATCAGGATCATATTGAGCTTCATGAAGAGGCACGTGATGAGATAAATTCCTTTGTGAATGTAATCTTATAAAATTAGTAAGGTTTTCTCCTTATTACCTTGGTATTAGATGATTCTAGATTTTTCCACCTTTCTTCTGTTAGTTCTGGGGATGACACTTCGATTAAATTTGTATCATGAATCAAAGTATCAGTAGGTGGGGAGACCTAACTTTGACCTTAACCAATTTGTCTTTGTCTATGGTTTAAGCTCTGACAGTAACAGAAAATTTAAAGATTATAATGCTCTTTATCTTAAATAGAAATTGCAAGCAATTCACTAGTAGGATCCCCTTCAGGAATATAAATGCTACCTGGATACTTAATTTTTATCAAAAAAGGTCTGAGGAACTTTTCTCTATCGTTGCAAACACTTTTTGCAAAATATTTGATATAATACTAGGTAAGTTTGATAATCTCATTAAGAAGATTAGTGTGCACCTAATGTTGGGTAGCAGTTGGGCGAGCAAAGTAAAGGGCACAGGAGCGGGCCCCACAGTGTTCAAAGTTCATAAACACTTTCTCAACAGTGGCAGCCTTGATAAAAATTAAAAACTGGCGGTTGATGTTTCCCCAGAGATTTTGGCCTAGCAGATGAAATGTAACCAGACTTATCAATACTCCGCATTCCCAGCCCCTGTCATCAGGGGAGCACAGGGTTTGAGTATCTCTGGATATACAAAAAAACGACGCTTTAGGAAACGTTTTGTGTAGATATACACACCTATTTCCCAAACGCAATGTACGTCACACCGCACTCCATGCCCCAAGGTTGTTGGATCTTGGGTTTGAAACCAAACAAGTGGTGGACAAAGCTGCAAGCGTGCGCGTGGTGGTGGACCATCCAGATGATCAATGGGTAGTCAACATGAAGGGTGTTCACTGAACTAAATTGAATCAAATTTTCGTTACATTCAACTTCCTACCTACAACAATTAAGCCCACCGTACTGGAGCACCACCTAATGGATGGGCTCAACGCATATGGGGTAATAATTTCCTTCAAGATGCAGTGCTTTACGCTCATGCTTTACCTGTGCAAGGGCAAAGCGATTGCTGTACTCACTCCATCTGCAGGGGTTGCAGAAAATTTGACCCTAATCCCCCATACCACTTTTGCATTAGTTGATGGGCAAGAAACCACCCATTCCATGTCACCATGGATAGAGCGCCTCCTATCTTCATTTTTTGTCGTACTTTTGGCCACAAGGCCCACGCCTGCCCCACCAAGGAGGGCATTACACAAAACGAAATCATCCCAGATGCAATGAGCGGTGCAGACGCCCATTACAAACTGGCCATAGACACCAACGCCGCCTTCCCATGGGGCGTGCAGGGGTGCTACATTAAAGTCAAACCTGTGTCCCTGCAGGAGAGTAAGAAGGCCAAGAAGGCCCACTGGGCAGCGGCCAAAGCAGCAGCCATGGCCGCACCCATAATCCCACCCTCCCAGCTCCATGAAGACATCGATTCATTTGCTTTGGAAGTGGCTCATGAATCAATACACCAATCAGAATGGGCCACCCAGATTGAAGACCCAATGGGTGAGTTGGATACACCAGACCAATGTTACCAAGCCTCGCATGAAACTGATTTGCCCACCAATCTCCAAATCAATTTTTTGCTGAACTGTGATGGTGCACCACAGGAACACACCAAGCTGAAGAGTCATACCAAGGGCAAATAAACTGAAGGCAAACCCCAACAACAAACCCACTGCAAAAGCAAACCATACTGACACTTACTCTGTAGCACAGAATACCTGTGCTGCCATACTGCGACATGCTGAAAAACAGACAGCTGAAGGGCATGGGTGCCCTTCCCCTCACACCTAAGGTACAATGGGGAGAGACTTTACTATAGGACGTTGAACATTGCTGGACTCAAGGCCTCGCCGTCCTGGTCTAGGAATCTGAGTTTTTTTAAGAATAATTTACCCATGGACATACTGGCCATTCAGGAAACCCACTGTCCATATGGTGCTGATGACACATGGGCATCCATACTCCTCCCTTCCCTTTCCTTTTGGTCACTGCACTGTGGGGTGCTCATATTAATGACCCTTAATTTTAAATTTATTTCCTAAAATTTATACCTTGATGGCCGTGTCCTTGTTGTGTCCTTTTCGTGGTATGGACGAAGTGCATGCTGTTGTAAATGTATATGCCCCAACATGTGCGTGAGCTCATTGGAAATTCTACTTTGCCATTACTTCCCTCCCACTTCTACCTAATTTCTTTGTGGTGGGCAATATGAACTGCTGTACCAACCCTGCCACTGACTGCTGGCCTTCAGCGCCTACCACCCCACTGGGGCATGTAGAACTTCACGTTCTAAAGGCTGCTTTGGGGTTGTTTGATACCCTACATCACCTTGCACCGCTGCTCCCAAACATGTCTCGTCCCGATGTGTACAACGGTCAGCTGAGGTCGATGTTATGCATTGAGCATCTTCTTTCCTCATTGAAATTTTAGTCTCAGGTTGCACACTTTATGACGACAAAGCTCAATTTATCTAACCACAGATTTGTATCAATTTCCTTCTCTTTGTCACACCCAGTGGCACAGGCGCCAAAGTGGTGCAAAATCCGCTTAGCTGAGATCATGTCGCCCAAGTTTTCCTCATGGGTGGACACCAAAACCTTGGCTCCAGAATTTAATACACTGTTATGTGCGGACCCACTTTCTTCCTGGTCAGAATTCAAAGCGAACACCATCTGCCAGGCTTCCACATCTCATCACGTCGCTCTCAGGATGCCTTGGCGGTCATCTTGTGCACGCTTGCAGAAGTGGACCTCCTGGAATCTAATGTCCCTGCTTCAGGCTACAGCTCATCTTGGGGTTGCAAGTGGGTAGAAGTGTCTGCTCTCCTCAACGCACTGGTAAGGTAACACAGACATCGTGTTTGTGTGCAGTATAAAGCAAAGAACATAATGGCAGGCAACATATGCTCTGTTTACTTTTTCTGAAAAATCTCACACCACGACAGAGCTTGGCCTGTACACAGGTGAGGCAGACAGACTACTCCATTGCAGATACTTAGGCCAAAGTGGAAATCTAAGTTCAAAATTATTACTCTGATTTGTATCACTCCGATTCAATTGAACTGGCTAAAGTTGATGATTTTCTCAAAAGCACACATATCTGCACTGTTTCCCATTAACTGGAGTTGATGAATTTAATTCTTCGGGATGAACTGTGGTCCGCCATTTTTGGTGCACCGTACAGGAAATGCCCATGTCCAGATGGGATTCCTTATGAGTTTTATAAGAGATATTTCAACCATTTCTTCTCCTTGCTGCTTGCCTCGATGAATCAGTGTTTAATTAGAAACCCATCTCCTTCCTGGGGGCCAAGAGGCGTTCACTATAATGCTGTATAAGAAAGGGGATAAGCTGGACTTGGTCAACTGGCGCACATTTTAATTATTAAGACTGAAACTAAGTTATTTACTAAAATCATGTTCAACAGCCTAGGAGAAGTTGCCTCTGATCTCATTTCCCTTAAGCTATTTGGTTTCATTCCCAAGCGGTCTATTTGAGACAACATACATACTGTGGCCAACGTCTGCTAATCCACGGCTACTGGAGCACTTGTTTTTTTAGATCAGCAGAAGACTTATGATAGATTCAACTGGAAATACCTCAAAGCCTGCCTCCACAAGTTCCACCTCCCCCATCAGTTCATTAATTGGGTGATGTTACTTATGGAATCTGTCACAACGGCTGTGCGTGGCCCTGGCTTCCTTACTGTTGTAGTTCACCCTCAAAGGGGCCTACGCCAAGGGGACCATCTAAGCCCACGATTATATAACTTCAGCCTTGACCCACTTTTACGCACAGTAAATGTCAGCCTTACTGGTGTCCATGTACAAGGCCAAGCACCAGTCAAGATGTTGGCATTTGCTGATTTTTGTGTGGTTGGGGTGTCTAATAACCATGTTGCACGCGTGTTTGAGGATACTATCCAGGTTTACTTTAGGGTAAGTAACGCTGCACTTAACGCCTCCAAAACTGAAATCATCCTCCTTAGTCAGTTTCAAGCCCGCTGGTCCCCAGCGCCCCATTTTCTACCTGCTACAACAGCTTGCTCACAAGTTCGCTTGCCAAGCCCACCCCAATCCGCCCATCTTGTGCTCCCTTTCGTGCCAAGGCCCACTGCTGGTCCAGTACGCCATTTGGGAGTGTGGCTGGAGGCGGGAGGGTACGCCTTAACAGTGATGGAGCACCAAATTCTGAACAATGTTACAAAATGGGTAACTTCCCTCAGAGCCCGCCAAACTTCCCCACAGGCAGGGTAGCGCTAGCCAATTCTATGCTCCTAAAGAAAGTTTGGTTTGGGGCCCATGCTATCGCCTTTCCCTCATCCTTCTTCACCTCATCATACGCCCTACTTCAAGTGTGACTTTGGTCAGGCAGCCCACCGCCAGTGCGCCTGGATGTCATGATTGGCCCTCGACATAGTGGTGGTATAGGCCTTCTCCACTTTGAGGCCCACGCTGCCAAAATACTTGGCACTTGGATCGCTGTAATTACTAACTCATGCTCTCAGCCCAGCACTGGTCACGCGCAGCGCGCTTCAACTTATCCTGAGCCCTGGGCCTCAGAAATCCTACCCACCCCCATTCTCTGTTAAAGTGGCTTGTCTCACATCCCTCTGCTGCGAACCTGCATGGGACGTCGCCCCACTTCAAACAAATTTTCCTCTCCATGCGGAGCGTTAAGTGGAGGATTTTTATCAGTGGACACACTTCCCAGAGGGGTCGCCCTACTCCCCACTTCACACAGGTATATAAGGCCAAGCCATTCTGAACAATGTGATACAAATGAGGTCCCCTATCATGGCCAGGTTGAATTATCTGGACATGTTGGACATTCCCTACTCTCTAGAAACCCAGAAAAGTTATCTGAAAGTACTCCCATTACCTTCTTCTGCAGCCACATGTTCTTTTCCATGTGTGGTGCTTCTTGAAAAAAGTATACCATACTGCTGAGCATTCCAATGCATTGCATTCCTCATGCGTTGTGTGTGACCAATATGGAACTTTGGCTCACCGCCTGGAAGAGTGCCCTCCATCAAAAGCGATCTGGCGTGAGGTTCAACGTCTCTTTTACCAGGATCAGACACAGCCCTTCAAGCTATTTAAGGACATCTTCTCCTTATCCTTGAATTCCCCTATTCCACTTTCCTCCAAGCCTTAGTGGTTGCAATCGCTATGTGGACTATCCACACGGTTGTCTTGGATGCCATCTCAGGCTTCACTCCCACCCTCCAGGAAGCTGTACGCTGATTCCAGTCGCACCTCATGGATCACTTTCAAGCATGGTTGTTTGGGTACCTACATATCCGTTGCCATCAATTATTCTCATCCTGGTTTCTAGTTTTGTTCATCACATTAGACCCTTTCCTTCATACGTGCTCAATAGTGGCACAAGCCTCTACTCACAATACCCCCCTTCCTTTCCGTGGCATTCCCTCTGGAAACAGAAGATTGCATTAGCTTCTCTGAGGTGCCTCTTGCTGATGTTAGTTCTTTTAGTTTACATATTGGAAGTGTTCATACCCTGGTCAGCCTTCCCCAATTAAAGATAAAATTAAAATAAAAAAAGGTCTGGGATAGTTCACCACTCTTACAACAAAAAAGGAATACCAAATTTATTTTCTCTGATTTAATGTTTTGGATTTTCACCAAGGAAAAATTAATAACAAAAATTGCTGATATATAGAATGTGAGACGGAAGTTTCTACTTTGTTTTTGGGATGGGTTGATTGATCAGAATGGCTAAAGAGAGGGATGGCATAGCACTTATACTTCTTCGGGTTCCAGCTTATATGCACTATCCTAGGTTATGATATCAATCATTATAACTATGAAAAGAGGTAAAATTGTATAAAATTTCTGGAAGAAATATAATAGCTTTTATTTTTAAAGCATTTAATATTTATATGGTGGATAGGTATCCTGTAGTGGATAGAGCATTTGAGTATCTTTGTTCAAGATCTTCACTTCACATTTATTATATATTCAAGATTTAGCCACTTTTTCGATTGGCTTTGGGATTGTTGCCCTTCCATTGTGTGAGGGCGCCTAGATGGCGGTTTATGGTGTTAAGACAGAGCCTCATTTGGTGACAATTTCCAAAACTTTTAACAAATCTTCACTACTTAAGGAAAAAGGCTTATTTAGCAACAATCTATTCAATCTTACAAGGCTTGACACCAGAGGATGACGAAGAAATGGTTTATCAGTATGCGCACAAGATATCTTGGGCCGTTTTTTATTAAAATTCCTAAAACACCTCATAAAAGATCCTATTGAAGGGATACATATGGGTGCAGAAACCTAGCATGTATGCGGTTAACAACTACGCCTTGACTGACGTCTGTGATGGAGTATACAAAGCCAGCATTATACAGTTTGCAATAGGATCCTAACTAGGAAGTGTCCTTTTTATTGGGACGGCCACCATGGCAATAGTGGTATAATATCATAAGTTCTCTGATATTAAGTAAGGGGAGATCTGGATGGTTGGCGTTAGATTGCGTATTCTCCTTGTTGGTGGCTAAGACAAACTCTTTGATGGAAAGCCCTTGTAAAATGATGCTTTTCTCAAACAGTGCCTCATAGTCAATCTGGCAGTTTTGGGGAGGTGAATTCCTTTAAAAGGCTGGACGCTACTAGGTAGTTAGGGCTCCCTAATGCAGAGGGCCTGATATGAGAATACTTTAATTACTCAGCGGTAGCTGATCTGATAGGATAATAAGCTCTTGGCAGGTAATGATTACATCACATTGGGTCCATGGCGGCCATCTTGTGGAGAATAGAAGTTAGGTGCCATTTTCACGCTCCACTACACCATTATTAGAAGGTCTATAAGGTGAAGTAGAGTTCTTGTTAATATTGAATACCGTGGTCAGCTCTTAGAAAACTTGGGAGGTAAGGTTCATCCCATTGTCTGAGAGCAGAACTCTGGGGACCCATGTTGGATGAAAATGTAGTGAAACAGCAACAATACAGCGGCCTTAGCAAAAGAGGCTGGAACTGAGATATCCCCAACCCAATTTTTAGAGATGTTCAATGACTAGTATAATGTAGCGGTAATCATGGAGGTCCATGGATAGGGGCCCTACGACATCCATACTAATGATGCTAAAAAGCGTCAAGGGGGCTACAACTTCAATTTGATAGCGAGGGTTTGGCCAATCCTGGGTTCTTCACGTCAAGCAGGCATCTAAAACCTCCTGAATAATTTCAAACATTCAATCCCAGTCAAATTGTTTTCTTAGTCATTGTAGGTTTTCTTGACTTCCCCGTGTCCCACGTGAGAGTGTCCATCTAGGATGATTTTGGTTTTTGAGGAGGGCCTTATGCATGGTATTCATTTTCCTTTGACTTGTTTGTATAAAATGCCATCTTGTATATAAGTGTTTTGGGCCATCGTCTGTAACTTCAATTCTGTTTTGTAGTTTCAATTTCAATTGTTCATACTGGTCATCAAAATCTATAAGTATCCTTCTTCAGGCAGCAATATTGCTAGGGTTGGCATCCTTGATACCCATCTGAGTTTTGGTGAGTTGTGATAGCCCAATGAGCAATAGTCAAGTTGTAGCTTTGAAGCTGTAGAGCTCAACTGGTAAATCTACCATTGGTATCTTTCATCCGGTGAAGCCACTCTAAGGAAGCATGTTCAGTGACAATGGTGATGTGTTCCCATATAAGTATGGTTGGAAGCTCTTGACATAAGTAATAATTTATAAATTTTTATCTATGTATTCCGACCAGGGATGGACATTACCAAAGATCAAAGAGCTAAAAAACGAATGAAAAGAATACCAAACAGAATGATTGACTGCCCAAAAAGAGTAGGTGAAACACAACTGAATGAGAAAACAATTAACCAGGTGGGATAGCAATGAGTCGCTCATCCCACCATGGAGGAAGTGGAAGGGGGATTGGGTGGCCCATCCTCAGTATCAGATTCCATATCAAAGGCAAGAGTGCAGGCCAAGGCGGAAAGTAATGGTATGGGGTGATCAGCGGCATGGAGAGTGAATTGTCTGATGGTTAATTGGGCGGCGAAATGACCTGCATCAAAAGTGGCACCTAGGTTTTTGGAGAAACAGTTTTCCACATGAAGGCAGATGGAAGGAAGCTGGGATATTAAAGCTACGATGGCACGGGTGGTGTTTATCTTGGCCTGAAAAGTGATAACAACTCTCTGGATGGTGGCAATTGCTTTTTTGTGTAGGTTTAGGATGTCCCATTTGCCTTGCGGGGTTATGGTCAGAACAAAAATGGGAGTAGGGATACTCTAGGCAAGCATTACTACTGATGCGTTGTTCATCTCACAATTGTTGATGATATCTGGGTTTTCAGCTGCAGCAACAGCAATCTGGCGTTCAGAGAGGAATTCAGAGGCGTTTGGTAGGGGCGTAAAAACGCTGAGGGACCTGAATAGGGTGCTGTACCTGTATGAATCTTCTGTTTGGGGTATCTGATTCTCTATTTTCATTTCCCATCTCATTGGTTTCATCCAATGAAGTAAGGTGATTCAAGTCGAGAGGGAAATTGGGGTCAAACAATTGTTGGACTGAGGCTGGCAATAAAAGAGTAACGTGGGAATGAACTGTTGTCTAAGCTGATTCCTGGATGGTTGAGGCGCAGGAGGCACTTGATTGAGGAGGGGGCTGTTTTGCCATTGCCAGCTTCATATTGACAGCACGCTTTGGGGGAGGGGGGAAGGATTGTACCCCAAACCAGAAAGGCCGTGGGGTTTTGGGCCAATTGGGGACCAGATGGAGACAATGTAGGTCCGGCGGAAGCATCAAGAGAGGGACATTTAATTTTGAGTGGTCTAACTCAAAGCAGGATGGGCAGATGTTCCACCTGCCCTTGACGTGGGCCCAAAATGGGTGGTCAGGGGCTGAGGGAATGATGGAGCGTGGGGAATTTACAAAGCGATATTATTTAGATTTGGGCTAATTATGGCAAATGCCTGAGGCCCAGCGAAGCGAGAGGCCCCATTGGGGTCAACAAACTGAAGGATGGGATTGGAGCCGTATGCTGCCAAACCTTCCACCAACTCCTGATGGAGCACCGCAGGGGGAAGGTGAGTGGGCAACCTCACAAACTGAACTACCATAGTGGTGTTGGTGGGGAGTTGGGTGCATTTTGTGGGGATAGGGGTGCCCTGGAAAACCATTGGTATGGTGTCCACAGTGGCGGCGTCAGCTTTGCATGTGAATCCTAGATCAAAATACCCTTTATAAGGGCGGAAATCTATGAATCCAGCCAGCAGCATCACCGCCTAGCCAAGTTGATAATGGCTTATTCTCTGTATGGGATTCAATTTCCCATATTTGATCCAAAGGCCAAAACACAGCTGGGATTGGGGGAGAACAAGTGGGATGTGAGGCATTTCCTGGGCACTTTCCAGGTGGATGGCGAGATCCTAGGGAGGAATGAACTGACCCAATAATTTAGGGGGACTGGATGAGCGGTATGAGCGCGTTTATCTGCCGGATGGATAAAGCTGGGTGGGGTTTCTCCGCTGCCCCACATGGGAGCAGCCGGTGTAGAATCCAAGGTCATTGGGGAGTGAACGGGGAAACTGCGTAAGCTAGTAGGCACTTTTATTTTTATTTCAATTAAAATCGCTCAAAAGTTATTTTAAGCGGAAAGAAAAAAACTGACCTTGACTATAGGTAATACTTCTATACATTTATTCCAGTAATGCTATAGTTCTTTTTGGCTTTTGTTAAGGTCTTACTAAAAATAGGCCACAGATCAATCTATTTATTTTTCTCTAGTTGGGCCAGGATTGCCCCTATGGCCACGTCACTGGCATCAGTAAATAACACAAAGGTTTAGTCAAGGTTTGGATGAATCAACACAGGTTGAGAGATTAGTGTGGTACTAAGTAGATTAAAACCTGGCTTTGCTCTAGGTTCCACTCAGAGGGAACGTTCTTGTGTAGCAAATACACCAAGGGTTTGGCCAGATCAGCGAATTGTGGTATAAATTGCCTGTATTAACTTACCATACCTTTTAACTAATGTATGCCCCTAAAGCTTTGGTGGCATTAATTTCTCCATTGCGGCGACCTTGTCTGATAAGGGCTAAATCCTCATTTAGTGACATTATGACTTAAAATTCAAATTTTTTCTATAGGAAGAATGATTATTTGCATGTTTGATTTTTTGGGACTCCTCACGGAGATAATCAAAAATTTGGTGGAGGTGCTCTAGGTGGCATATGAAGGTTTTGTAGAAAATGGTAATAATGTCAAGGCAAATTATAATGTAAGACATCTTAATCTACTTAGGAGCCCATCCATAGCTTGTTGGAAGGTTGTAGGGACATTAAATAGTTCCTGAAGCATGTGGGTTGGTTCAAACAGCCCTTTGTTTATGATAAGGGCACATTTGACTAAATCTATGGGAGCTAGCTTAATCTGCCAGTACCTGATGGCAAAATTATTGTGGAGAAATATTGGGCCTAGGCTAAGAGCCAAAGAGAGTCATTGATTTGAGGTAGTTAATAACTATCCTTTCATGTCACTGCATTGAGCTTACAATAATCCATGACACGATGGCTCCCATTCTTTTTCAAATAAGCAGAAGCGGAGATACGAAAGGACTTTGAAAAGGATAACAGCAACCCTAAGGTTAACAGCTCCTTGAGTTTGCTGGTGAATTGACCTCTCCTCTAATCGCTCCTTGATAGGGGCGTAAGCATATTGGTGAAGCAAAATTAATCTCTACATTGTTCTAATTCCCTTTAATTTCCTAAGAAATATGTGGTTAATAGGTTAGATTTATCCTTTAAAAGCTCATCAACCTTCATCCTTTTTCAAGGGTAAGCTCCTACACTGTTGAGGTGGTGACTAGCGCTACAGTGGATGCTCTTAAAAATCAAAGTCACTAAGGCTCCCAAACTCATGGGCACAGACTATGTTGTTTGCTGGTACTAAGCGTAACTAGGCAATTGGAGTACTTGAGCCAATGGTACAGGCCTTTGGAGCTAGGTCAACCAACAATATAGAGATGGAGCCAGCATATGTAGGGCCAAGGATACAAAGTCAAGTAAGAAATCTTTAGTGGACTGATTTTCACCCCTCAGATCTTCAAAAGGCTCCCAGGAGGTAGTTCACATGTATATGGGTGTCTACTATAATCTGTAACCCTGTAAAGATTACCTTGGCTATGCCGAATATACAGGCATCCCTTTATCCCCATCCACTATGTGGAGGGTAACTTAAAGTTAAAACCTTGGATGTGGTAGTTGCAGTGAGCGATCTGGTTTTCAGTTTCCAAAAATCAGGTCCAAGCCTTTATGCGCTTTTTTCCATCTTTGTATGTTTCAAACACTAATGGAATTTGGGTACCAAGCGAGGACAAGAAATCCTTCCTCATAATTAATGATGGAATTTTATCCTTGAAGGAATTGGGTGCCTAGCCTTAACTCATGGCTAGGTTATGTAAAGCTATATCTGAGAAATTTAGTGAAATTGTCCCAAATTAGAGGGAGAGAGTAAAGTATGCTCTTATGTATTAGGTACATTGAGGCCCAGCGGTACTGTACTAAATGTAATGGGGCAGCTTAACGCCCTTTAATTTATCATTAGTTTGGATGAGATCGCCTTCACTTAAGAACTGCTATCTATTTTTGTAAGTACTGAAATTTTATGAACCTAACCACAATACAAGTGACCAGACTATTGAATTTTGACAGTATGGTGAAAAACATTTGCGACTCATCATATAAATAAGCATTGTCAATAAGTTTATTGTCAGAATTGTTCACCCATGTGTTGGGATTTTTCCCACATTCCCAGCTGACTAGATTACCAGGGGTTTCTAGGGATAATTTTCTATAGTGAAGTGAATTGGATATTAGTTGGCTATAATTTCAGGTTAACAATATCTGGGGGATTTTAGGTAATTCGCCTGGTTTAGAACATCAGATATCAATCCAGGTGAATGCTTAAGATTACTTTGGGCAGAGTTGCTGAAAAATAGGGGCATCTGATAGTTTATTGATGATTGACTATTAGGTGTATCAATTGGGATCAGTTGGGTTTCATCACCAAGCAATTGGAAATTTAAGGATCAAGCTGCGTCAGGAATGATGTCACTTGCAACTAGCAGATCGATTAGTTGGTTTGTGAACTGCCTTGATAGTTAACAAATCCCATTACCTAAGCAGGTCGCTTGCCAATTATGTTTGCTCCACTGGAATTAAGAGTAAAACATAAGGGACACGTTTTCTGACTCTTTCCATTTCAGGTCTTTTAGGATGTTCAACGATGGCTTTATAGCCAAGATGGGGACCACCATTGCTGATGAGACGATGAAGGTAATTCAATGGCAATTGCTGCCGTTTTATTGTTAAGGTGCCAACCAAGTTTAACCAAATTTCAACTAAAAATATCCTTTAATTTTTTCACTTAATAAAAAATTCTATTGTCACATTAATTACAAGCGTAAAACATTGTTTAATTAACAAAATTTATTTCTAGTTCTATTCTCCTTCAAGGAAATTATTGCTGTGTGCTTTAATTAAGATTCTTTAGGATAAAGAGTAAGGATAGGAATCCAGAAAAGAGAAGCTGAGCTGATATTGGAATTTCTGCTGACTGTGTGTCACCAGAGAGAGGCCTAAACTAGGATCTTAGCGTGGATCAAGTTAGGCGGATAAGGGAACGAATCCATATTGAGGACATTTAGATTATTTTTGAGGAGGAATACTGGACAAGCATTGTACCAAATACTAGCGATCTATTCAACTAAGGATAATAGTCTTCATAATATTATCAATTATATATATGATCAGACAACGCAAGGATTGCACAACACCGAACCTGTGCAGATAACCATCCTGGGAAATATCAATTGGCGAAGCTCTAAGGATTTTAACAATTGGTGCTCACTACAGGGGCCAATAGTTAAACAGAATCTTAATAATTGTTGCTCATACAGGGTTCAATAGTTTCTAGGATTTTAACAATTGGTGCTCAATACAGGGCTGTGATTGAGTAAAATACTAGGACACTATGTCATACAAGAATGAATTAAGAAAACTCTGTATGGAGTTGGCAACTATCAACCAGAACGCCTTGAATTCTGTGGATCATTGATAATTCGCTACCTTGGAGGAGAGAGTTACTAAGATTAAGGAAGGGGTCGAAAATTTTCACTAGTTTTTCAATGAGTTACTTGAGAAAAATAATGACATTGAAGAAAAAGAAGGTTATTTAGTTTGAGAAGTCTTATTCTTGTAGATGGAAAGGGAAGCGTATCACATTCAATTATGGGCATTCAGCACAGATATAGTGCAGCTGATTAAGTAAGTCAAGGATTTGAAGACTCACAAATGTGAATGTGAGCCATATGTGGTGACTAACGTTGAAGAAAGAAATCCACATACTCCTGTTGGAAAGATGACTACCCCATGAAATATGCACCTACTTTCACAGCCATTTTGGAGATGACTCAAAAAATCACTCCTCAAGTTAAGTAGCTGAACAGAAGAGTGGTGACTAGAGAAACTTAAGAGGAATTTAAAGCAATACCAAAAATTACATACTTTCTATCCAGATAACGCCATGCATTTTTCTGATTATTTTGACATGACAATGTTTGGTTACAGCGATTGTCAAAAAGGCTTTTCCAGTGATGAATTTCATGGATACTAATTTCTGAGTTAGTGGCCCATCTAGAGGGGGAAAGATGGTCATACTTAGAGGCCAAGGCGGCCACCATAAAGGAATTTGGAAGTTTAAGCGCTGGTCAAAACGCAAGCAAGAATCCATGGAAATTCAATTCCATAAGGACAAACCCTTAGCAAGTTCCGCCAATCATTTCTACCAGGAAAAGCAGATTTTGGTTAAAGAAAAAAATTCTGGATGATTATGATGTGTGGATCACACTGCAAGCAGCCCTTTGGCTCTATTGCAATTTACATCAAATTATGTCTGCCATGTTTTGCAATAAAGATTACCATTTCATAGATAGTGGATCATTTGAAAATATTTGGAGCTACCTTTGATGCTCTTAATAGAATTTTCAAATCATATCCATTATATAATTTGAATCCCATATATGAGATCGAGGTTGCTAAGGAGTTTAATAACCAAACCATGCAGGAAATAAGCCGGAAAGTTTAAGCAGATCAATAAGAAGGCATTAATCTGTTACCAGAGCGGAGGAAAAGATCACTTCTTTGTACACAGCAATAAATCTAAAGAACAGATTAATGTGATACAAGTGAATGAGTCTAAACCCACACAGGAGTCAGGAAAAGACCCGCGGCCTAGATGGGGACCAATCTAAAGCTGAAGAAAAACCTGTTCCTCCCCAAATTATGCATGAAAAAATTAACATTAGTGATCTGTTTGTTGATGAAGATGCACAGTACCAGCTTTACTGAGTGGTCAATTTAAATTTGAACGCAGTAACAATATTGGAGTGAAGGGAATCAACCCCTAAAATAAATTAAGGAAGTTGATTGGCCATATGTGCAACAACTTGCAGACAAGATTTGAGCTGCAGATAATCCAGAAGAATTGACTGAATTTAAATTAGATAAAGCAAACCTGTCAATCCCCCTTAGCGTGATAAAAGAATATTTCCTAATATATTGGTGCAAATAATTCAACCCTTGATTCAGCTAACAATGCCACTATGCAATCATTATGTACGATTTTACAGTACACTGAGTGTAAATATATATATATACCATTTAATTGAGTATGGGTGAGGGCGATAGTTGACAGTGGAGTACCCATCAACCTTGTTTCAAACAAGCTGGTGAAGAAGATGAAGAAATCGCCCAATTTAGAACACAAGAAAGAATACATGACATCTGGGCAGTATACCACATCTCCTGTGTAGCATATAGCACCCTACCACTATAATTTGGATCCTTGGTGTCATCCGCCCCAGAAATAGTTTTAGCCAACCAAAACTACAATAATCTGATTGGGATGGGGTTTCTACAAAAATACAGAGTTAAATGTAACTTTGAGGATAATACATTGACCATATTGGGTCAGATGTTACCATTGGTTTATCAAAAAGCTGAGGACGCTCCACTGACTAGGAGAAAAAAGTTCATCAATCTGCTCTACAATGATGACATTGTTCTGATTTGATACCAACTAGTTGGCTGGAAGTGATAAGAAATGAAGACGGAATGCTAGGAGATTGGAGAATTTCACTAAGGATTAAGATTGTAAGAACCATACCACCAGGATCACATATAATAGTCAACATGGGGTTGACATTGGAGATACAGGAGCTGCTGTATGGGGAAGTTAGAAGCCCCTGTAAGAAGTCCAGAGTAGAGCCTTAGGTGGCTCCTGGAATAATTATGCTGGGCCATGGAGAAATTCGAGCTTCCCTGGCGAATTTGAGTGCTAACTGATAAAGATTGAGAAGAATCAGATTTTTGCATTTTTTTCATCTAATCTTGATGGCTGAATTGAGGAAAATCCATGATTTTGGGACCCTCAATGAAATGGGATAACTGGAAGATGTAACTTTAAAAATATCACTATATATTTGTCAGTTGAGAGCAACTCATGATCTGATGGACAGATAGCAGGAGGAGGTGCATGAGCTATTAAACAAGTATCAGGAAGTATTTTCCCAGGTTGACCAAAATTTGGGATTCATGAGAGATGTATTCCATAAGATCATTATTGGGGAAAATTTTACAATAAGAATGAGACAGATTCGACAGTCAAAGGCAGCCAAAGTGGAGGTGGAGGAAGAAATTATCAAACTAGTAAATCATGGGCTTCTAGTTCTGTCGTCAAGTCCCTTGGCGAGTTTGATCCTTATTGTGAAGAAGAAGGATGGCTCTTATTTGGTGGTGCTCGATTATCAGAAGCTGAATAAAATTACAAAAAAATGATTTGTATCCACTACCACAAATTGAAGATGTGCTAGATCAGTTGGGCGACGCAAAATACTTCTCTGCAAAGAATCTAATATTGGGATTTTGGAAAATCAATTTGCCAAGAGGAGACCAAGAGAAATGCGCAATTATTACCGCGCAGGGGCTTTATCAACCAACATAGATGACCCAGGGTCTATGCAATGTGCTTCGACGTTCCAGAGGGCCATAAAGCCGTACTAAATGACTTGAAGTTGTCATGCGTCCTGGTTTATTTGGACAATATAAATGTGTTCAGTAGGACGTTCACTGACCATTTACACCACTTGGAAGAAGTTTTCAAGTGACTATCCATGGCTGACCTGAAGATCAAGCTGAGGAAGTGTCACTTCTTCAAGAAAGAGTTAAAACATCTAGGATTCATATTCGACTCTAGTGTACTGCAGCTCAATCCCAGAAAATTGAAGCCATAGAGCAAATGGCTGTACCAAGGAGTGTCCAAGATAGTCAAGTGTTCTTTTTAATGGTTAAATACTATATAAGATTCATTCAAGATTTTGCAAGAATCTCTGAGCCCCTCTTCCATTCACTGAAGGATCTGAAAAAAGGATTCGTTTGGAGTGAAGAGGCCCAGAGTTCCCTTGATTAATTATGCCATTATTTAATAGATTCTCTTATTTTGAAATATTTAAATTTTGATCAAGAATTTATAATACAAACTGATGCTTTGTTAATGGCAATTGGCGCTGTACTTATTCAAGTAGATGAACTTGGGGACGAACATCTGGTGGCATATGTGAGCTGGACACTCTCAACCGCTAAGAGGAATTATATCATGACTGAGCATGAATTCCTTGAAGTTATTTACGCCTGTAAACAGTTTCAGGTGTATATCCATGGAACACACTTCAAAGTGATAACAGACCACTCCTTGTTGCGTTGGTTACACAATTTAAGAGAACCAGAAGGATGACTGGCCTGATGGGCACAAAAGCTACAGGCTTACAATTATGAGATAGTCCACTGAGCTGGAGCTTCTCATCAGAATGTGGATGGCTTATTGCAGTTACCAATGGTCCAAGTGGTATACCAGCAGGCGGATGAGCTATTCCAGAGAATGGTCAATGGAGAAATTGGAAATGAGCCCCGAGAAATCTAAGGTGCGCTTTGAAAAATGATGGAAAACATCAAGGACATGGATGGACAAAGTTTTCAAGATGACCAATGGTAAGCAATTACTATTCCCAAAGTATCAGAATGAGCATCTATCGTTCAAGCCACTTATAAAGTTGTCAGGCATGGAGGCCTGAGGAAGACAACCAATCATATTTATCAGTATTACTACTGGGAGTCCATCAACTACAATGTAGTGGACTATCTGTCTTGTGAGAAATGCCAGTTGCACAAGCTGCACAAGGACACATCTGGATACTGACTTGTCTGCCCTGGATTTGCTTGGCATATGGTGTCCATTGATGTGATGGGACCACTAACCATGAGTACAAGGGAAATCAAATACATCATAATTGCAATCAACCATCTAACAAGATGGGTCGAGATGAAGGCCCTAATGAGAGTAGACACTACCACCGCTGCAAAGTTTATCTTAGATCAAGTAGTATACCAATATATATGCCAGCAGGTCCAGCTGAGAAATAATGAAACGATTTCACATCTCATGTGATCCTGCAATTGAATAAAGTAATGGGGATCATAAGAGTCGTGTCTGTACCTTACCAGCCAGAGATGAAAAAAACTGGTGAACGGATCAATGGGACGCTGGCCACAATGCTGAGGAAGCTGTTTGAAGGGAGAGCTTCTGAGTGGGTATTGTACCTTAGTTTTGGTGATGTTCACTTACAACATAAATCATCATATGGTGAAGGTAAAAACGCCATTTGAATTACTATATAGAAGAAAAGCCACGTTGCAGCAATTTTATATTTGGTGATAGAACCAACATTGGAGATGAGTGCTGAGCAGTAATTGAACCGATTGATGAGTATCCTGATCAAAATGCAATTGCAAGCATTCAATACAACTTTAAAGAAAAGGATTAGAGCAAAAATGACGGATGATAGTACTGACTTGACTTATCAGAATATTAAATAGGCAAAAGAGTTGCCTATTGTTATATGCATAGTTTTAGGAGAAGAAACAAGTTGGATGAATTGTAGGTGGGTCCATTCAAGATTATCACTAATACATTGATGTATGCTTACTCCACCAAGAACCTCTTGAATGGAAGGATAGTAAATCAAGTCCATGCTGTGTATTTAAAGCAATGAAATAATAAATAATATAAAAAAGAGTTCCTGAAGGACTGCTGAACTATTAAAATGTGTATGTCCTAATGATTTGGTTAAGTTTGAAAAAAGGACTGCTGAACCAAAATAAATGGTTAAGTCTTAAAATAAGACCTCTAAACCATAGAAAACTGGTAGGTCTAAAGTATTCCTAGGAACCAGTTTGAGGGAATAAAAATAGAAAAGATGGACTGCTGAACTGAGAAAAGGTCAAGTCTATATAAAAATGAAGAAAAACATAAAAAAGATTAATTAAAATTTTTGGAAATAATTAATTAGGTCAATTTATTAAAATGCATAGAAAGAAAGATATATTTTTATAAATTTTATTTTTTTATTAGTTATACTAAACTCAGGGATGATTCCGCCTATGTCGCCACTTGAGGGGAGGGAAGATGAATTGCAGTAGGAGTAAAAAGCCCATCAAAATCTATGTAAAATTAGATGCTTTTGAGGGCTAGATTTACTTAAAACCAAGTTTGTTAAGTGGAGGCTGATCCCTGCATGAAAGAAACTAGGGGAAGAGAGATGGAAATGTTAGAGCATACCAAACGTGATACCCCAGATCATGTAGGGAAGCAAATTTAACAATAATAGGCAGTCAGAGAATAACACCAAGTAACCCAAAATGGCATTGGAGCTGGAAGATTGATCTTGAGCACATGCCAATGGGCTTTAACAAAAACATTGGACATATGGGCTGGCATTGAGCAATGGATACTAAGCGGTGGTTGCCAAATCATGCCCCCTAATAAAACCATTAGTGGAAGATACCGATGGATGTGCCAGAAATGAGTTAGTTGTGCAAGTATTAAATGGCATCCTGCAGACGATGACAAAAAGCTTCTTGGAAGTGAAAGCAGAAGGAACAATGAAATATGAGAGAGGCTGGATGCTTTGTGGCCCAACTTCAAAGAACTTGACCATCAAAGCAAAGAGCGTAGGCTGCAACATCCC
>JAKSZP010004648.1:0-39949 GCA_022478985.1 Massospora cicadina
CTTCAGGGTGGTCAGAATGCCATTTGCAAGGCTTTCCTTATTATCAATCAATTTCATAATATCATATTTGGCAGTATCTGGTTGGCTGAGTGACATTTATGAGGATTTTCTACTCATTAACCAATTTAACTCTATTAGGTTTGGCATCATCTGGTTGGACAGAGCGCCCTTCACCGGAATTTCCCTCCTCATCCCTATTTTTATATTATTGAAATTCAAGGCTTTTGACTCACCAGAATGCCATTTTCAGAAACCCATGGGATCATTACATCCCCTTTGTCCCTGATATTTGCAATGGGGAAGATTAGTGCTAAGTGGATAGACTTTCTTTTGCTTCAAAAATTTAATCAAAGCTGAATTTTGAGTTTTTAATTTTTAAAAAAAACAGTTGCTCGAATCAAGCCTGACAAAAAATGTTTGTACAATTGATGCCTGCTGCCCCAGTGTGGGGTGGTGGTGCGCCACCTTCTGGCATTCTTCAGACACCGCCAAAGTCCACCTGGCTGGCTCTGTTAGCCCTCCCGATGCCACCAGGCGTCATGTCCCACCTCAGAACTTAGCCCACCATCTCACGACCTCAAAGGATGTGCTCCAGAGCCCTTTGGTGTTCCCTCTAAGCAACCCGCATTTTGGCCTCTGGGTCAAGTATGGAATCTTTTTTCCCATATATGAGTGCAGCCATCATTGAGATGGCCACGTCAGTTTTTAAAACCACCATATTTTATTAATTTTCGCCCTTTCAAGGGCTATTTTGACCTGGGCTTTGGGTCTGAGGCCCAGGCATTGGCAGCAGCAAAGATGCTGATCATAATTAGAAATATTCCAATACCTAGCATTTGCACATGGCTCTCATCTGATGCAATTATTGTAGTTCAATTTGCCGGTTTGCCCTCCCATCTTTCCCAGGAACGCCTCCACCAAAAAATCATGGAGGGATTGGCCATTTAAGGCGCAGACCCTGTGCTTCAATTTGTGGTCCCCAATGGGGTAGATTATTTAGCAGGGCCTCATGCCTTTGTGACGATCCACCCATTCCATTGTGACACCCACCTCACAATTCCCCCCACACCATGATCAGGCCTGCCCCTGATCATACCTTTTGGGTGCATGTCAAAAGTGGCTGCGGTATCTTCCCCTTGTGCTTCATACTTAATCAGTTAAAGTGCAAGTGCCTGGCAGTTTCTGCTCCAGCCGCTTCAGCTGATCCCTCCTCCAGCATTGGACTGGCTGCCACCGACCCCAAATTTTTGGGTGGGGATCAGTCCTCCCCCCAATCTTGGCAAATTCTAGCACTGCTTCAAAGGTGGCAGGCAATCAAAAAAAATTAAATTTACCTAATCATGACTGGGTGGCTGAATCAGTCTCAGCTGAGCTTCCATGGTCAACAGTGCACAGCCGATTAGTTTTCACCAACCCTCCTTTCTGGTGGCTGGGCCAGCACTAGCCAGTTTAAATCCATTTGAAGCACTTGAATGGATTGATGATACAGAATGGGCTTATATGATTAAGCCTGATTTCACCTTGAAGGAATTTTTTGTTGAACCTCCCAATTCACATCCACGCCATTTTCACCCTAAAACGGTTATCCTGTATATAAAAATATAAATAAAATGGCAGTGGAATCAGGTGGTGCAACTGCCAAAACTCTCCTCTGTCAACATCTTCATGGGGCGATGGAGACCCTTGTTGAGGGTATTCCTATCGCTGATTTCCCTTACAAGTTTTAATATGATGCAAAATATGAAATCAAAGAGCTCACTTTTGGTTCGAGTTGTGCATGCATTGATGTGGCAAAAAATTTGATGATTGATCCAAATCATCCTCAGACCTGCCAGCGCATCATGTATTTCACTTGTGTTCTTGCTCTCATCACTTTTGCTGAGCATCAACTTTCTCAATACATTGAGGCGATGAATACCACCAGCCTTATTAATGAAGATAACACCCAGCTCTACCTCCTTATACCGCATGCTGCTGATTCCCCAACCCTATTTTATCTGCCATAGTCCTCTAGCTAAAGCGGGCGCTGGACAAAAGTCTCCCCAAGGCATCCTTACCTTCTGGGATGGCTTCCTAGGCTGTTAGCTGAGGGGCTATATTAGGGTTTTTTGTTTACAATAATCACTTTGGTTGGCCCATTTGCAAATAAAGATGCGTGGAGGCTCGCCCTTTTGGGTTGGGCACCACTAATGCTAAAAAAAGATTAGCGTTAAGTGTGGTCATACAATGCCTTGATTATTACATCACCACCCCAGATGAGAGTCCCCTCCTGCTCCAGAACTCCTCCTTCTGTGGGCAGTTGATGCAGTCATCGGCAGTTTTCCAGGTGGACTGTTCCACTGTGTAACCTACCCACTAAACAAGATTCCAGCGCTTCCCTCAGGGAATCTTCATTTCCAGGATTGTCTTCAGTAGTACTCAGCCTCTCCTGGGTTGCCTGAATGAACTGGCTCTGGTTTTTCAGGAAAAGAGCCATAAACTTCCAAAGGTGTGAGATGTGCAGCACCAGATGTACACAAGATCTCACTTAAGAAAATCAAATTTTTAGGCTACTTAATCTACTTAATGGAGGATCCTTAATGGGACCAGGGCGATTAGACCTAATTTTCTGCAGCTATTTGGTACAAAAAAGTTCTTCACGTTAATTATCACCAGGTCTCCCTCATTTAGCACTGGGGCTCTTACAGTAGAAATTGGCCTTCTTCTTCGCATCTCTACCATTTTTATTAAATTTTCACGTAGGGCTTTCAGGTTACCTTCATCTTAGCCTCCAGGATGTTTGCCGTCGAGTTTGGACCTCTAGGGTGGCTTTCCACCATTTTAGAGTGGAACCCATAGTTATCATGAATGGCGACATCTGCATAGATTATTGTACTAAATCATTGAAAGCGATTTGGACTATTTTCAGCCAAGCTAGTTCAGTATTCCTGTAGATTGATCATGTAACAGTGCAAGTACTGCTTAAAAACTTAGTTACCTATTCAGTTTCTGCTATTGGACTGAGGGTAGTAGGCCAATGACCCGAACATTTTGATCTGAAAGTTTTTTAATAGGTTTTTCTAGAAGCTTGAGATGAATTGAGGGCCTCTCACTGACACTATCTCCTTAGGAAAGCCATAGTGGAGAAAATCTCATTCACAAAGTCTCCTATTTACCTTTGCCATGATTTTAGGAGTACACGGAAGGAATTCTGAATATCTGATCGGTATGTTCAACACCACAATAACAGCATCATACCTCTTTGATTTCTGAAACCCCATTATGAAGTCCACTTTCAGCAAGGACCATGGCATCTCTGCAATCTAAAATGGCTATAGTCTCCCTAAGGGCTTCTTCCTGGCATATTTTTGGATTAGGCGCAGGTTGCTCATTTTAAAATGTACTTCCTCACAGAGCTAGACATCCCAGGCCATGATAACTTTTTTATGGGGGCTACTTTTTTTCTCTGTCCCCTAATGTCTCCAAAAAGGGTGGTCATGGAATGCGCTTATCACCTCCTCCTGAAGCTTGCAGCTGGGAAGCCACTGGCTCCTTTTGTGGAGGATGAGTGTTTTCTTTCCAAAAATCTTGAGATGTTCGTCCTTGATCTCCTCCTCCTGGTCCTTCCAGAATGTGGCCCCATTCTCTAAGCTTTGTCAGGTGGCCTGAAGCTTGTCCATCTGTTCTTGAGTGATATTTTAAATCATGGTGGACACATTTGGAGGCAACATAGTTGCATGTTGTAAGCCTCCAACTCCCCTTTGGAAATACCACTCCAGAGTCTCTCCTTAGAAGGTCTGAGAAGAAGTTTCTCCCCTCTGGCTTATACACAATCTTAGTTCATAATGTGCCAGCATGAGATACCACCGGGCCTGGCACTGGTCCATGCACATTGAGCTCTTGTAGAATTTGAGGGCGCGTTGTTAGGTTCTGATTGTAAATGGGTGCCATGCGTACAGCAGGTGATAATGACATTTTTAGAGATAATATAATCGTCAGGAGTTCCTTATCATACACACGATATTCATCTTGGTAGAATTTTCCTACTAAAGTAGCTCACAGGATAGTCTACCCATCTTTCACCTCCTGCAGCAGAACCACCCCTATCAAAAAGCTCAAGGCGTTGGTCTCCATTATGGAAGGCCGGCCAGTGTCATGGTAGGCAAGTACCAGTGCTGCCATGAGGCTCTCCTTGATTTTTATTTAACCAAGGTAAGCTGACCAGGGGACGGACATTACCAAACTAAAACTAAAAATCATAATAAAAAATAATGATTCAAACAAATCGCCCAAAATAAATAAATTGATTGAATCATACCTAACAAATATCCAACCAGGTGGGCAGCGAATACTGCTATCCCTTCATGGTGGATGGGGAGGGGGATCAGGGGGCTCATCTTCAGCTGCATCCATCTCATCCCAGAGTAGGGTGCGTGTTAAGGCAGATAGTAAGGGTGTGGGGGCATCGGCGGCATGGGGTTCAATATCCTTGATGACTGGAACTTCCAAATAGTTGCCAGCCATCATAATGCCAACGATGTATCTGGCCAAAGAGTCTTCAGCTTTGAGGTGGGCGTCTGGGAATTTAACGAATGGTGCAACATTGGTTCAAGTGATTTTTGCTTTTGGATTCTGAGCTATTGTTACCACGTTCTGGATGGCTTCAGTGACGTTTTTGTGTAAAGTTTTCATGCTTATCTTACTTTGCGCAGTAAGATTTTTGGGGTTGACGGGAGGTGGAATTCCGCCTGTGAGCGCAGCCACAGATTTGGAAGCAGCTTTGCAGAGCGGATGGCAATCTGGTGTGGCAGCTGCTTCTACTGCAAGCTGGCGATCGCTTTAGAACGGTTTGGCGTTAGGTCGTGTGACATATTTCTGAGGCGGGAATTTTGCATCCCATTCTGCGTTACAGAGCCACTCAACTTGCAGCGTCGGTTATTCAATGATGTTACCTGAAAAATCAATTTCATCCATTAATTCCCATGGGTTTTAGTTGAATTGAATTGGGGAATCAGCGTACAGTTGAAGTTTGTTTGATATGTTTACAGATGCATGGGATCAAACTGGGATCCAATCTGATGTTTAATTGGATGAATTATTTATGTGATTTGGGGCAAGGTGAATACTGATTGGTGGCTTCAGGTGCAGCTGCAGCATCAGGAAATGAGGAGGGGAAGGTCATGAGGCTCTCCTTGATAGTTTGGATAACTTTCTCCTTCTCCTCAATCCACCAGAATGACACCTGACCTGTCAGATGGGCCAAGGGTGCAGCAGTTTTGAAGAAATCTTTAACAGATTTTCACAGCAAATGTCAAGAAATTAACCATATAGATTCCTCCCAATAATATCAGAATTAGTGGTGTTGGTGAGTTGGGCGTAATTGGTGGCTAATTGCCTAGTCTAAAATTTTTTTTGTTATAAAGATATTAATCATTTTAGTTTCAGCGGATTACTAATTTGGCGCTTGCTGAGAAATTGTAGGTGATTGTGGGAATTTCTGGCGGAAAGCCAATGCACTCGTTTACAACCATCTGATGATGATCTTGCTGACTTGAATCCAAGCTTGACAGAATCTTATCCCAAATCCAATAACCAAAAAAATGATTGTGGGATTTTCTGGCGGAAAACCAAAGTATTCATCTATCTACTAAATATTAAGTTGCTGCCTAATTTGAAGTACCGGCAACTTATGCCAAGGATGCTCAGAACTTATGTTTGTAATAGAAATTTATATATGACTGACCAGAGACTCATGCTGAGAATGAGTCAACATAATATTTGGGGAACAGAATGAGCGGATCGGAAGGGAATCAGTACCATGAATAACTGTTGATTGAATGAAGTTCTGGCTTGATGGCCAATGGGTTGTGAATAGGCTCAGTAGCCTAGGGTATAAATAGTCGTCATTCCCTTTTAGATAAAGATCTCTCTTTAGCCCATCTTATTTTAGTTGTTAGTAGTTAGTCTTCTAGATTAGGAAAAGGTGGGAGAAGAGATCCCCAAAGTAGGTGCAGGGTGACATGCCTGGAGTCGCCGATGCTGCCAACTCCCATACCTCAGCACTATGAGAAACCAACTGGAACATGGCCAACTATCAACCAATGATGATGTGCTGATGGACATCAGCCATGAGGGTGGTACAGCGCAGGAGTGCCATAGCCGCCCAGGATGGAGGATGACTTTCTGGGGTACACCCAAGAGGAGCTGACAATTGGTCATGAGGGTAGTACAGTGCAGGAGTGCCATACCCAGAATGGAAAATGGACCCACCAGGGACAACCCAAGAGGGACCATGGGGCTAAGGCGAAGTCGTTGGTCTGTTGGGTTGGTGGGTTGGACGTGGACTTGTAGGGGGTTGGTACGCCAATTAAGGTGAAACAGCAAGGGTCAGAAAGTCTCCATACTGGTTGGCCTGGCACACTAGCGGAGTCTACTGTTCAGAAAAGCAATTTTCCAACAGCAAATTTAATACTACTAGAAAAATTTAATTCAAGTTCTATTTTTAGGAGCTGACCATTTCCTCATTGCCTTGAACTTGTCAGGGCATATGGCCATCCTTTTGTGGAAGACTACGTTACACAATAATGAGACAGTGTCCTTATAGAAATCAAAATTTGATAGCTTCAAGTTGAGGTTCCTTTGTTAAAGGCCCTAAGCACTCTAAACATGTCACTTTTGTGCTCCTCTTTGGTTTGTAGAACATGATGATATTTTCCTTGTATGCTACGCAGGATATCTCAATTAGGTTGCTCAAGGCGTTTTTAATGGTACACTGGATTATCACTGGGGCGTCCTTGAGATTGAAGGGCACCACCTTTTATTTCAACACCCCCAAGTGGCACTTAAAGGCTGTGTACTGTTGTTGCTCTGAAATCACAGGAACTTGGGTGAACATGTCGATCAGGTCCATCTTGGTGAAGTCCTGACTCCCCAAAATCATCTAGAGTTGGACTCCATCAATGGAATGGGATATAGTTCAGATTTAATTTCCACGTTAAACTGCCAAAATCTACACACAGACGAAGCTCACCACTTGAATTTGACACTAGGGATATAGGAGACACCAGGGGAGACTTAAAAGGTACAATAATTCCATTTTCAAGCATTCCTTAACATACGCTTCTATGGCCGCCTTCGCCTTTAGGTTTAAGGGGTAAACGAGGCAACCCTTGGGAAGCTCTGCATCTTTTTTAACTTGAGTGTAAAGGAGAAATGCCCGTTTGAAGAGGTTGACGGAGCATTGTTTTTTCTGAAACAGGTGGGCGTAAGTTTAAAACTCGTCAGGGATATCTATTGCAGATTCCCGCCCAAGTATTGCGTTATCCCAAGGCTTCCTTCCACCAGTGGTGAAGAAATCTACTGCCACCGCAGGCTGATCCTTTGGGTGCAGCATGACCAGGCGTCAATCCATTTTGAACTGAGGGAGTACTTGCGCCACAAGCATGACCAGGATTATGGTATGATGCAGTGTTCTGATAGCGCTAAATGTTTCTTTGAACTTGTGAAACTCTGATGAAGCATCACTCAGTGCTTGACTTCCCAACATTTTACTGATTTTGAGTTGTCCATTAGCATTAAGTTCCCCTTTCATTCCATCTCCAGCTTCATTCTTCGCGCTAACCTGACGTCTAGATGGTTTTCTCTCTACCCCTGTGTCTACCAGCACCAAGTGTTTCTTCTCATCAATTCCCTTGTTTTCCCCAATTTTCAGCAAAAATGAAATATAGAAATAGGAAGGGGATTTCCTTTATTAATTTGTGGCATTGCATGTGGGGTCAGGCGGAAGTTGTATGTAGGACTTTGAGTGTCCTCTATGGTGGTTTCAGAGGGTGAGACCCCATTCACAGAGCCACAGGGTGATTCTTAGAATGGCACCTGTGAGGGCTGTAGATAGGCTCAGGCTCAGCACGGTGGCCACGGAAACTTCCCCTGTTATGACACTGAGTGGAATTTTTCCTGAGCTAGTTCCACTTGCACTCCACCTGGGTCGCAAGTGAGACCTACTCAACTAGCGAGGCTCACGGGTGAGTGGCAGCTCTGGCAGTAAGGATGTCAGGATGGAGGTTCTGGTAAGCATCTGTGCGATTTGGGAGTAGGTGACTTTGTCTGCCTTGATCAACGGGCGGTATACACAGGCATACTACATGACCATCATCTTCTCCTGCATGAAAGCTAGAAGTTTAGACCAAGCCACGTCTTGGGAGTCATCAGGCATGACCGCTAAATAAAATTAAAATGAGAAATTCATTCAGGCTAGTTGTGGGAAGAGCTTACTGGGTTTCCAACAGCTCAGTGAACCAGTCCGCCAGGTTAAGGGCAGGGCAGCCACTACCTGCACAATCTGGAGTGACTTGGGGGCAGTTCCTCCTGAGATGGCAGTAAGTTGGGCTTAAAGTCCTATCAGGTAGAATAAGAGTGTAGTGTTCTTAGCTCTCTGGGGGTGAGGGCCTGTCAGAATTCTCGAGAAGGCTTCTTATAATGGGATTAAAGTTGGAGGTGCCCGTGGGAGGGGAGAAAACAGAAGGGCTTTTCACATGAGGAACAGGAGAGAGAAGATGATCATCAGACATGTGGTTATGTGTTCATACCACACAGGCAGGGCTCATTATGAATGCTTATCCACCATATTTAGAAACAGGAACAATATGTTAAATGAGATTCATATAATGTAAAGGATGTGGTCCCTGAACACTGCCAAAAAGTAGTTGAGCAAGAGGTCCCATGTAAATGCCCACAATCAGGATAACCCTACTGAGGTAATATCCATAATTTGAGTGTTTAAACTTCTTAACTATGAAATTTTGGACTACAGTGAGAACTATAGTAGCGCAAATCAAGAGTGTCAGACCTCTAGAAAGCGCATACAAGGACGTAATGTCCTTATTCAAAGCCTGAAGTGTGTCACATAAGAAGTTTCCTTTAGGTTTCTTAATATAAAGACTTTTAATTTAAAATTAATTCCAGAATTTATTGAGTTTATTAAATACATAGAAGGCATGCTGCTTTAAACAACTTTGCCAGTTTATATTTAAACCCTGACTTTTGCGTAATAGCAAGCTAAATTCTTTGCAAAGTCCATGTGCATCATCTCAATGATGGGGATATTATGGGGGTCTTGATCTTTGCTTTCTTATACTCAACCCATTCCGGAACTAGGGACGGGTAATGTAGAGGTTATCAAAACTATTTTGCATTTAATTTTCCGCTTAAATGTTTTCAAACCCTGTTCTGTTGTTGAAAACAAACTACTAAATTTTAAATGAACCAAATAAGGTTTGGAGCCATCTGATTTGTAAGATTGCCTATTCAAGAGGCTTGTTCAGCCTCGTCTGAAGTGGCTGCATCTGGTTAGTCCGAATGCCATCTGCAAGGCATTCCATTATTATAAATCATTTTAGCTATATTGTATTTGGCAGTATCTGGTTGTCCAGAGTGCCGTTTTAGGAGAATACCACTCATCATAAATCAATTTAGTATAGTTGGGTTTGGAAGCATCTGGTTGGCCAGAGCTTTCTTCATTAGGGTTCCCTCCTCATCACATTTTTTAAAATTGAACTTGGTCATCTTATTTAAAGGAATGGCATTTTCAAAATCTCTTGGGATTTTAACCATCCCCTTCAGCCTTGATCTTTGCAATAGGGAAGATTAGGGCTATGTGTTAGTCAGGCAAAGCCTTGAATATTACAAGCATCTATTAGTTCACTTCTAATTTTTCCCAGAAAGTTACGTTTATAAGAAAAGTATTGGTGCTCATGAACTAAGATTTGCTCAACCCCCCATTATTCTTAGTTCTGTGGTTAAGAGTTGGGCCTTTATGGCAACATATATTATCAGTGAGATGGGTGATTTTTAAGCCCTAGGCCTGTGCAAGTTATTTAATAATCTAAATTAACCACTCAGATTGTTAGAAGTTTGGATAGTCTTATTCAGGCTTCTATAAAGGCAGTGAAATGTGTTCTGACCAACCTCAGTGCTTTATTAAAGGTCTTGATTTGATTGTAATGATTGATCGCTGTGCCTGAAAGGTGGACAAGCTTCCAGTCCAACTCTTCAACCAACTGCCTGATGGTGCGACCTATCTGTGTGTGGGCCTCCTGATTAGTGGTTTCTGCAGCAGCATTCTGCACCACCTCTGCCTTCAGGTATTCCTCAACTTGGCTAATTAATGAATCACGTCAGCTATCCATTGAGATGTTGTCCTACGCTGGTCTAGCACCTTTCCAATGATGCAGGCCCAATTGGCATTCAATTGGTCAGCAAGTTCATCTACTCAGTGATGAGCTTCACCTGTTTGGCATCAGTTTCATGAAATGACTTCATGAACCACCTGAGATGTACTATTCAGTTGATCTACATTAACTGGTTGTTTTGGCGCTGAGACTCCACAAACTTGACCAGTCTGCTGATCTTGATGTGCTGCTGGTCTAAAAACCCGCATAGTCTATTGGATTGATGGATGATATATAGAGCAAACATTTCAACTATTTGCAACTAAGTTGCAATCTTGTTAATCATGGAGGATATTGTCATCTCAAGGAATAAATTATAATTTGCATACAGATAATCTTGGTTCTTGTGACCACTGTATATTCCCAGGTGCGTTTCATTAAGAGCTTTGGCGGAGAGATGCTATCCGTGGAGGAGCCAATTCATAACCTTTTCAACATGTTTGGATGATACATTAGCCATCTTATCTAAAGACTTGGAGGATAGCGGTCCTATGAGAATGAGTTCCATGGCAGGGCGTCATTTTCCTCTTTGTCTGAACTACTGAATTGAAAGCAGTCTCAGTTGAGCTCCTCTACGACCATGAATTGAAGAGGATACTTGTCCCCAAAGCCAATAGCAAAGCGGTTGAGATCTTGGCTCATATAAATGATTCCTTTATTTCTATAATTTCTTCAAAAGTTCCCCATGTAGTGAGCACCAGAATGTTGCAATCTTTATTACAACTGGAAATTTATCCCAGGTGTTGTTGCACTTAATTAGGTAAGACTGTATGAGAGAAGTATAACTTAAATAAACGTAAAAGCTTAATATAAGATTAAGCCTTAATTAAACATATTTTCTCCAAGTGCGCTGCAGTCACATTGGTTACTTATAGTATGGAGATACGTCATTCTAAGAAAAATCAAATACAGTAGAGGAAAGTCAATACCAAAGTTTGCGTTTTTTGCATCTGACTGTCTCATACAGGGGCCTTTCTAGTATATACATCGTGGCCCATGTATCGTTTTCCCCATAGCCTCCAAATCTTTCACAATATTATATCTAGATCTGCTAGTGGGCTTTCAGTATAGAGATAGGGGCTTGATGGTCAATATTTTAACGTTGTGGGCATCTTTATACTAATAGGTGCTAAAGTGCTCATTGTATTTGGTGGGAAATTTAAAATAAAGAGGAACAAAACTGGTTTTAATTGTTTAGTTGACAGATCAGCATGGATCAATCTGCCAAAGGTATAACTGTATGTAAAATTGATTTACAAAAGCTATAATTAGTGTTGGAAAATGCTGGAGAAATATCTATATGGCGGATCAATAGTAATCAGTCTGCTAAGGGATACAGGAAGCATGGTAAGGTTAGTAATGAGGTCTTTGGGGATTGAGGTAATACTATGGTAGTAAATTCATATGTTTGGTCAACCCAAATCTCAACATTAATTATATGTGTGGAGTATCTGGGAAAGGTTATCATGATTGACAATAGATTTTCTTTTTATTAAAAAAGCTCATTTTCTAGTAGTAACCTTGTAGAATGTTCTGCTTTGGGGAATACCCTAAATGTAAAGTTATTGGCTTCACTTTCTCCCAACTTTCGTTTATAAGATTTTTAATAATGTAAGAGATAACCTTGTAACGAACTGTGACTTATATAAATGAGCTACGAAAGATAAAAGAAATTAAAGTACATACAAGGGTCCATAGGTGTATGTGGTGCCAACCATGATGCATTGAGCAGGTACGCTACATCTGAGTCAAGCTCTAGTGCTATGAAAAATGTTTATCAGGGTACTAGAGAAGAAAAGAAAAAAAACGCTTACTAAAACATTATTTAGTAAGGATGAATTGCCTGAAAAATTTATTTTTGCATTCATAGATACTGGAAATAAAAAAAGTTCTTTAAAAAGTACATAATTAGCTCAATAGCAATTGAATTTATTAAGTACTAGTAAAGTCAAAGCAATCAAGTTGAGCTTTTTCAGCGGGAGTATCTAATAACTTGCAATTTGACAAGAAATTCCACAAAAAACTGCGCATTAAACTAAACATCATTCTAGCTAAATAATATAAATTGTCTCATACTTTTCTATACCAGCAAGCGCAAGCAGCCCTAATTATTTAGCATAAAAATATTGCAATTGTTACCTTGTACCTTTAACTAAAATAACAAATTCCAAGTTTTATTGCTTTTAACTTTTCTTTCTCGTTGCAATCACTTTTGCAACCTATTCAATTCAAGACTAAATCTAGTTTGATAATCTCACAGAGGAGATTAGTCTGCGCCCATGTCAGGGAGCAGTTGGGCAAGCAAAGTAAGAGGAGCAGGTGGAAGGCCCATGGCCTCCAACATTCGAAAACGCCCCAGAGAATCTGGCAGAATAGACAAAAATCTTAAAAAACTGGCGGTCACAATTTCCCTGGAGATACTCGCATGGCAAGCATGATGCAACCAGTACATCAACACACCACACTCCCAACCACTTTTGTCGGTGGAATTTGGAGTCCACGTGTATCTGGACATCCAAAAAATGGCCTTATGGGAAAAATTTTGTGAAGATGTACACAAAATTTTCCCAACCGCGGTGTACATTGCACCTCACTCCATGTCATGTGGTTGGCTGGAACTAGGTTTCAAAAGCAAAAAAGCAGCAGACAAGGATGCAGCAGTGCGCATAGTGGTTGTCCTCCCCGAAGGGCAATGGGTCATCAAAACCAAATGCACTAGATGGACAAAATCAGACCAAATTTTCCTCACGTTTGACTTTTTGCCTACTACAGTAAAACGTGACATTTTGGAACAACACCTGAAAGATGGTCACGCCATATATGGCGAAATACAATCTTTCAAAATGCAATGCTTCATGCTGATGCCACACCTGTGCACTGGCAAAGCCATCACAGTTCTGACCCCAACTGAGGAGATCGTGAAGGACCTAACCTGGATTCCACACTCCACTTTTATTGATATTGCAGGGCATACCACCCACCCAGCCTGGGTGACCGTGGATAGCGCGCCCCCCATTTGCACCCACTGTGATCCATTCAGCCATAAGGTGCACGCGTGCCCCATCAAGGAGGGCGTCACATTCCAAGAGCACCCCTCAGCGGCTATGGCCAATGGAGAGGCACACTATGAACCAACTGCAAGCACCAAGGAGGCTTTCTCGTGGGGAGCACAAGGCTGCTACCTATTGGTAAAGCCTATCTCCCCGCAAGAATGGAAGAAGGCCAAGCAGGCCCATAGGGCCGCGGCTAAGGAAACGGCCAAGGCCACCACCACTAGACCACACTCACAATGCCAGGAGGACATGAAAACCTTCGTGGTGGAAGCAACTTGGGAATCCATCAACCAATTAGATTGGGAAGCCCATGCCAAGTGGGCCACTCAATCTGAGGATCTGATAGGAGACTCAATCTCACCCAATCATTACACCCAAGCCCCAGTCAAAACTGACTTGGGACCTATCCCAACTGAAAATTTTTTTTTGACCCACTCAATGGTGCACCAAACTCATCCGCACCGCAAAAAATTCGTCTGACGTCGGGAAAACAAATGTGAAGGCCAAAGCCAATGTGACTCTTTCTGCAAAAATCAACAAAAACTCTGATAGTGTTGCTGCTAACACCCATACTGCTGTGAAAGCCCATGGGGACCTTGAAGAGGCTGGTGGGCCTGGGGGCCCACCCCTCACACATAAGGTGCAATGGGGGAAACCTTCACTTTAGGGATGTTGAATATCGGCGGACTCAAGGCCTCCCCATCCTGGGCTAAGAAACTGAGTTTTTTACAACACAATTTACCCGTGGAATCCTGGCCATCCAGGAGTCCCACTGTCCATGAGGTTCCGATGAAACTTGGAAAACAATGCTCCTCCCATCCCTATCCTTTTGGTCGAAGCACTGTGGGGTGCTAATTCAGAAAAATAATTTTTTCAAATTCGTATCCTCAGAAACATTCCTAAATGGCTGAGTGCTCATTGTCACCTTCTCATGGGCTGATGTAGCACACACAATCGTCAACATCTATGCCTCAAACGGTGCACATGAGTGTCAGGAATTTTTCTTGTCAGTCAAATCCCTCCTGCTACCTCCTGATTCTTTCCTAGTTGGTGACATGAACTGTTGGCTAACCTCACCAACAGACCGGTGGCCTCCCTCACCCCATGCCTCACAGGGTCACATAGAAAGACACGTTCTAAAGGCCACCCTTGGGTTATTGGATGTGCTGCCATGACATGCCCGGCTGCTCAAAAACATGACGCGTCCCCACATCCACAATGGCCAATTAAGGTCCATGACCCACATTGACCTTATTGTAACGCTGACGAAATTCCAACCCCACATCTCTCACTTCAAAACAACGAAAATGGATTTCTCCAACCACCGACTGGTCTCGATAACCTACCACTTACCTGTCACAGTTGCTAAGGCCCCACATTGGTGCAAAATCCGCCCCCCAAGCTCGCGTCACCAGGATTTTCCACGTGGGTGGAAGAGGCAACTTTAGCAAAAAAGTTTGTTGCACCATTTTGCGCGGACCCCATTTCCACATGGGCAACTTTCAAAGAGGACACCATCCGCCACTCTCACCATCTCTCCTCCAGACGCTCATGAGCCACATCGGCGGTTATCTCAAGCACTCTGGAAGAATTGGCACACTTGGAGTCCAACATTCCAGCTACAGGATACAGCCCTGCATAGGGCCAGAAGTGGGTGGAGGCAGCCGCCCACCTCAACGCACTCAAAAGGCAACACAAACATCGGGTTTGTGTTCAATACAGGGCCACACGCATCACAAAAGGTGACAAGTGCACTGCATATTTCTTTAAAAAAAATTTTGCACCACTCCAGAGCGTGGTCTGCACACAGCTGCAAAGATCGGATAATTCTATTGTGGATACACTGGCCAAAGTGGCAATCAAAATGCAAAAATATTACTCCAAGTTGTAACGAGCTGAACCAATTCAGCCAGCCAAAGTGGCAGAATTTATTAATTGAGCTCATATCCACACCGTTTTCTGACACCCAGAAATAATGAATTTAATTACTCCGAACAAATTATGGACAGCCATTCATGGTGCGCCAAACTGAAAATGCTCAGTCCCAGATGGCATTCCATATGAGTTCTACAAAAAATATTTCAAAGTAATACCCCCACTTCTGCTTGCCTCACTTAACCAAAGCCTGTTGGAAACGCGCCTCCTACCAGGAGGACATGAGGCCTTTACTGTCACACTCTTCAAGAAAGGGGATAAGCTTGACTTAGCCAACTAACGCCCCATTTCTCTAACAAACACAGACACCAAAATTTTAACAGAAATTATGGCTAACCAATTAGGGACTATAGCATCTGCCACCATCTCCCCAGAACAATTCAGTTTCATCCCCAGAAAGTCAATTTGGGATAACGTGCGCTCTGTGGCTAACGTATGTCAGTCCATAGCCTCTGGGGCACTTATATCCTTGGACCAACAAAAGGCCTATGATAGAGTAAACTGGGAATACCTAAGGGCCTGCCTCCTTCAATTCCGCCTACCCCCTCGCTTCATCAACTGGGTGATGCTGCTCACGGAATCTGCAACAATGGCAGTGCATGGCCCTGGCTTCCTAATGGAAGTAGTCCGCCCTCAAAGGGGCTTGCGACAAGGGGCCCCCTTAGCCCACTCTTATACAACTTCAGCCTTGACCCACTACTTCAAAATGTGAATGCCCAACTCACCGGGGGTCCATGTGCCAGGCCAAACCCCAGTCAAGATGATGGCATTTCCAGATGACTGCGTGGTGGGGGTGTCTAATAATCAAGATGAACGCGCACTTGAAGCTCTCATCCAGGAGTATTCCCGGGTAAGTAACGCGACACTGAACGCCTCCAAAACTGAAGTCATCCTCCATGGTCGGTTTCAGAACTGCTGGGCCCCAGCAATTAGTTCCCAACCCGGCCCATCTGCTCGCCCACGTCCACGCCTTACTAACTCAACACACACCGCTCCACTGGTGCTCCCCTTCGTGCCACGTCCTACCATAGGACTGGTGCGCCATCTGGGCGTGTGGATGGAGGCAGGCGGATACACGTCAGCAGTATTGGAGTGCCGTATACTGGACAACGTGACGAAGCGAATCGCCTCTCTCAGAGCCCACCCTACTTCCCTTACTGGCAGGGTTGTTTTAGCCAACTCTATGCTCCTATCCAAAGTCTGGTTCGGAGCCCATGCCATTCCCTTTTCCCCAAGCTTCTTCAAATCCTTGTATGCCTTGCTGCAAGGATGGCTTTGGTCAGGCCGCCCTCCACCAGTGCGACTAGAGGTCATGTTTGGCCCTTATCATCATGGTGGCATAGGCCTGCTTGACTTCAAAGCCCATGCTGCCAAGATCCTGGGCACCTGGATCGCGGCCGTCACCACTCATACACTCCCATCCCAACGCTGTTCCCGCGCAGCCCACTCCAACTTCTCCCAAGCCTTTGCCTCAACAATCCATTGAACCCCCACTCCCTGATGAAATACCTCGCATCAGACACATCGGCCACAGGTCCTCATGGGACAAAAACCCACTACAAACGAATCCTACTCTCCATGCGAAGCGCAGAGTGGAGAATTCGTATTAGTGGACATACAACTCAAAGAGGCCGCCCCTCTCCTCAGTTCACACAAGAGGTACAGGGGCTACCCATCCAAGATGGCGTGATCCCCATTCGGCCCCATGTCCTATCCAGGGTGGACTACCTGGACATGATGAACATCCCTTTTCCATTGAGACCCAAAAAACAATCTGGAAATATGTACATCACCCTCTGTTGCAGCCTCAAGTCCTCTCCCATGTGTGGCGCTGCCTGAGGAGGGTGTATCGTACAGCTGAGCGCTCTAACGCTTTACATTCATAAGTGTTGTGTTCAGCCAGTATGGACGCTGTTCCACCGCCTGGAGAAGTGCCCCACCTCTAAAGTGATATGGCGCGAAGTTCAACGTCTGCTGGACCAGGATCAAACGCATCCCTTCAGTCTGTCAAGAGATATGTTTGCTTCATCAATGGCCTCTCCCCTTCCGCCCTCCCTTCGTGCTTTGGTGGTTGTAATCTCCATATAAACCATTCACACTATTGTCTTAGATGCCATCGCAGGCTCCACCCCCACCCTCCCAGAAGCGGTCCACAGATTCCGGTCTCATTTGGTGGACCACTTTCAGGCGTGGATGTTTAGATACCTCCCACCACGTCGCCAACAGCTGGTCTCCTCCTGGTTCCCAGTCTGGTTCATCAAATCAGACCCCTTCCTCCACACGTGCTCAATAGTGGCTACGGCCCCTTCACACGTTCCCTCCCCTCCCCATGAGTGGTGTTCCCGCTGGCAACAAGAGATAGCATTGCTTCTCTGGGGTGCCTCCCCCGGTACTAAGTTTATCTGTCCTGAGTCATATTCAGAAGTGTCCGTCCCATGGTCGGCCTTCCTCGCAATAAATTTAAATTTAAATTTAAACAAATTCCAAGTTTTAGAAAAAACAGCTTTCATTATTTACCGACACTCAAACTTAGTGCAAATGAATCTCCAAATCCAAATTCAAGAAGGCAGCATGCGGTCAAAGCTATCAAAGTAGAGTAATCTAGTGCATTGAAACAGCTTTTCTTTCCCGTTATTATCACTCTTAATAATAACATGATTCTATGCAATTTCTCCAAGATTGACAATCAACCTGGAATATGAGCAAATTTGTCCGCAACAACACCAATTGGGCAAAAGTGGCCAGCGCGAAAGGCCTGAAGCCCTTCCAACCTGGCGGGGTAAAACGCCCTGGTGGAACATTGACACACCCACCCACCAAAAAGGGTGAGCACAACGCCGCACCTGGAGTTTTGCAATTCCTGCAAAAAATGGGCGCATATACCAAAATTGAGTACTCCCAACCCTTATCCTCCCTGAACATGGCCTCAGAATCATGGTCAGCGATACTTCACTTGAGTCATGGGAAAAAATGGGGGAGGCCTTCTCTGCAACTTTCCCAAACACCGTCTCAGTAAATTACAAAAATTTACTCAGAGGATGGGTGGACGTCAGGTTCATGTCCGCGGATGAAGTGGCAGAAGCAGCAAAAATTAAATTTTTTATAAAAATCAATAATGAAGACAGAACCATCTGCACAGTGCGCACATGATGGAATGAGGCAAATGACCTCTTCATCATATTTGACTGACTTCCGAGCACCATGCACTGTGATGTCCTCATGGATGAACTCCGCGGGGGCCTCAAAGGCTACAGAGTAATCAAACAATTTGAATTCGAAAAATTCCCCCTCCTGCCCCACCTGTGTACAGGAAAGGCAATTGCTATTATTGAACCTGACCAAGATGTGGCCGAGGACATCACCTTAATTCCCTGCACGGCGACCATCAACCTCCCTGATGGCAGTGTATCTTGCCCCTTCCGTATCACACCAGAGCACACCCCACCCATTTGAAAATTCTGCTCAGCAATAGGCCACAAGGACCACGCCTGCCCCGTCAAATGTGGGATTGAAGCACCGGAATTTTGTGAGGACAATATGGATGAAAAAGCCCAACTTTTGGGAAAATTAAAGACTCTACTTTTGCCTTCTATTGGGGTGAAAGAGCCAATATTGCCTTGGTTGAGCCCATCTCGCGCAAGGACTGACGTTGTGCAAAGACTGCCCGCAAGCAGGCCGCGAGTTCCGCCAAGACCCAAACTCACACCGCAATTTCCCCAGAACAAATTCAAGCGGATGCCATGGCAGCACAACGGAACAACCAATCAGACCCAACACATAAAACCCAACACAACCAAAATGAAGAAACTGTTGGACACAACCAATCAAACACACTCAACCAAGCGGGAGTAGATCCACATTGCACCACTGAGAATCCTCCCAACCAATCATATATGTTCAATGATGACATGGAAGACAACTTCAGCCAATCACAAGGTGAGAACACCTATGCACAGGAACCAACCACCCTGACCCACAACTCCCACCCATCAAACCCACAGGTAAGTGGCAAAAAAATTTTCCAATGGGGCAAAAGCCAACACACGCCAAACCCAAAACACACGGAGTAATCTAAGCCAGAAAAAACTGTACAATGCCAGCACCAAGACCGCTGATCAACACACTGACAATAATATGGCTAATCGACCTCACACTTGCAGTATGACTCGCGAGAAGGAACTGGGTGACCTCAGTGGGTCACCCCAGCGTTCCTGATGTGTGGACTACCACAATCAACATAGGGACGCTCAGCATTGCAGGAGCCAAGGCCCCCACATCCCGGGCCAAAAATTCAAAAAACTGTAACCCTCCAGTAAAAATCCAAAACACAGCCTCCCACCTGGAGGGTGGCTACTCCTAACGGACCTCGAGTGGAATGGAGAAAATTTTGCCGTGGCGTGTGTATATGCCCCAAATGACCTGAATGACTGCCAAAAATTCTTGTTCAATATCCTCTCAATCAAATTCCTTGAGGCAACATTTTTGCGGGAGATTTCAACTGCTGGCTAAACACCAATACCGACCACTGGCCCAAGTCTAGGGCTACACCCTGTGGCCATATGGAACTATGCATACTAAAGGCAACATGGGGCCTATGTGACACCATCTCCAAAAAGCCCCCACCCTGGCCAACATGACAAGACCCCACCACAGCAATAACCAGCTGGTCTCAATGACCCATATTGACCTGATGCTTGCCCCTATAGACTTCTGACACCGAGTATCAAACTTTACAACAACAATTATCCCCTTCTCCGACCATCAGATGATCTTGATAATGCTATCATCCTCAGGAAAAATACAAAAAACTGCCCACCTGGCACAAAGTTCACCCGAGCACCATCCACCTTCTGGAGCTTAAACTTTGGATCGAGATGGTGCTAACAACATAGCAAGAAAGACAATCACCTTATGGAAATCTTTTCGCCAAATGGGAAACATTCAAGGCTCGTGCAACTAAGAAAGCTTGTCACCTAAATTCCAGAAAAACAGCTGCAATGTCTGCGACAATCAACAAGGCTATCAGACAGCTTCAACACCTAGAAAACAACACACCTAGTGAGGGTTACACCCCCAATGGGGCCGCCTGTGGTTTCAACTATCAACACAGGTAAACTCCCTATTTAGAAAACACTAGCATCACACCGAAATATGCTACAAATCAAAATACATTTTATCTGGAGAAACTCACACAGCCCAATTTTTCCACCGATTTAAACTGATCTCAAAGTCGGCAACCTGCACACAGGTCTGCTGAATGGATGACACAATGGCATCCACACCATCGGAAATATCAGCTGAATTACACCGATTTTACACTGAGTACACAGCGGATTTTGCATCACCTAACAAAATTGAAAAATTCTTATCATCTGCCAATATCAACACCATAGCTGGCCAACCAGACCCAGCAGCACCCATAACAAAAGATGAACTATGGGAGGTAATAAGATCAACCCCATGCAACAAGTGCCCTGGGCCTGATGGCCTCCCATATGAATTTTTCAAAAAATACTTTAAACATATCGCACCAATACTACTAGCAACTATGAATAAGTGCCTGGAAGACACAGCCCTTCTACCTGGCGGCCAAGATGCATATGTGGTCACACTCTTCAAAAAAGGAGACCAGGCAGATCTGAACAACTGGCGCCCAATTGCTCTCACCAATACCAATACAAAAATACTAACTAAAATTTTAGCCAAACGTCTGGGTTGCATTGCCCAGACAACCCTCTCACACCATCAATTTGGTTTCATCCCAAACCGCTCAATTTGGGATAACATCCACACAGTTGCCAATATCTGCCAAGCCAACCCCACAGGCGCCCTTGCTTTCCTGGACCAAAAGAAAGCATATGACCGAGTACACTGGGGATACCTAGAACAATGTCTGAAGGCCTTCAACCTAACACCCCGCTTTATAAACTGGGCGCTCCTCCTAACGCGCTCAGCCAAGTTTGCAATCAGAGGCCCAGGCTTCCTAACCGACACCATCACCCCCAAAGGGGCCTCAAACAAGGTGACCCACTTAGCCCCCTACTATACAATTTCACCCTTGACCCCCTTCTCCGCATTGCAAACTTAAAGCTCACTGGAATCAGGTTGGAGGGACAACCACCAACTAAAATGCTCGCTTTTGCTGATGACTGCGTCGTTGGAATCTCAGGCAATAGGGATGCCAGGACGATTGAGCGCATCATTCACCAATATGAGTCAGTGAGTAACGCCATGCTGAACAAACAGAAAACAGAGATAATTGTAATGGGCAAATTCAGCTCAAACTGGGCCCCACCCCCACACCACTACAGAAACCAACCAACCACACACCTAACCACACAACAAAGACCCAAGCCAATAAAACCACTGTGCTTACCCTTTGCACCCCACCCCGCCACTGACCCAGTCCGCCATCTGGGCATATGGCTAGAAGCTGGTGGATATGCTCTTGACACCATAGAAACCAACATCTTGGACAACATCACAAAAAGAATGACATGTATGCGAAGGAATAAAGCCAGCCTAACTGGAAGAATTGTATTAGCCAACTCCCTGATCCTATCAAAGCTATGGTTTGCTGCCCATGCGATCCCCTTCTCTGCCAACTTCACCGACGCAGTTTACAAACTCCTGCAGAACTGGCTATGGTCAGGCTACCGTGCACCTATCAGGCTGGAGACCATGTACGGCCCACGGAAGAAAGGCGGGATGGGGCTGCTCAACTTCACGGAAAGAGCAACGCAAATCCTAGGTGCATGGATAGCCTCCACGACGTCACCCAACCCACCATCCCTCCACTGGGCTAAGGCAGCCCAAACCAATATTGCAAGGGCACTACATCTGAGGTCCCCCTCCAACCCAAAGACCCTGATGAAGTACCTTGTAACACACCCAAACGCCACTGGACCACATAACACCAATCGGTATTTCAAACGTATCCTATACAACCTAAGACAAGGAAATTGGAGTTTCTCATATGTACAGCAATCTGAAGACACTCACCCCCAAACTGGATATGTGCAACTCCACAGAGGACAAACGGTGTCTAATGCGCCCAACCCATTACCACCTTTCCCTCTGTCCAGGATTGACTACCTAGACCACCAAGACATCCCATATGACCTACAAACCCAAAAACAGGTGTGGAACATCGTCACCAGTCCCCTCCTATCCCCACAAGTATGCTCCACAATGTGGCGTTACATGCGCCGCACATACAGAACAGCTGACCGTACTTTCTCAATGTTCAAGACATGCGCCATCTGTGACGGACCCAACACACTAGCACACCGCTTGGAAGAATGCCCGCCATCTGCGCATATCTGGGCCAACGTGATGCACTTGTTTCAACAATCACCTACAACCAAATTCTGACTATCCCGGGATCATGGCACTCAACATGGCCTCACTTATCCCCCAGACACTGAGGGCCCTAATTGTGTGCATTGCAATATGGTCTATTCACACAATTACCCTTGACGCTTTCAGCGGGATCTTCCACAACTTTAACCAAACCATCGTCAGGTTCCACAGCCATTTGGCTGACCACTTCCAAGCCTGGCTGTTTGGCTCACTCCAACACAAATGGAAGAAATAGATGGGCACATGAATTCCAATCTGGGTTTCCAATATGACACTAAAAACCTCATTGTCTCCATAGGCGGTACACCCTACTAGCCAGGGTTGCCATGCCACTCAAGGTCTAGTCACCCACCACCCGTGGCCCCTCAGACACACAAAAGTGTGCCAAGTCATATTTTGAGTTCTCTTTCTTTTGCTTTGCTCTCTCTTCCCGCTTCTGTTTTTTTTCTGCCTCCTCTTTTCTTCTACATATCAGATGTGTCTGTCCCCTGGTCGGCCATCCTCATACAAATAAAAATAGTGCATTAAAACAGCTAGAAAGCTTATTTTGAGCTTTTCATAAAAAGGGTTTTCTCTGAGGGAGTAATTAGACTTTGATAATAGGTTCTAAACTATAGTATAAGCTAAAACACACGAAGAAAGTACTAAAACTGAATTAAACGGATCAGTTTTAAGATGCTGATATAACATTTTTTCGTATATAGTTACTGCAACCTTATTTAAATGGCAACTATAAAAGTTTGCCAAGAATATAATAAAATGAGGATTTTTAATTCTGATTATAGATTAATATATCTTTTTTACTTCAATTTCAACATTTTGCATTTTAATTAAAAATTAAATTTCAAAACAAACTTTTTGTAATAAAATTATATAAAGTAATATTAAATCTTATAAATATAAGAAAGATAATTATATAGCATATTTTACTGATGAGCATAGGGCAATTCAGCTGCACAATTTGTAATATTTCTAAGAATAAGGCTAAACTACCCTGTACTATCAGTGGCTGAAACAGTGGCAGTCTCCTCTATAATATAGTCTGATAGCAATCCACTTGCACCGTTTCTTAACTTTTGATCTAACTCCATTTTTTATCTTTTAAAAGGCTTTTCAATTGGACTTAGCATTTTTGAATATGGAGATAAAAACTTAAACTCAAAATTAAATAATAGTTATTCTCTCTAGATCTTGCCTTCTATGGATTCAAGCATTGTCTAATTTAAGATATATTCTATGCAGATTCTTTTCATTGTATAGATAAGAGCAAAGATCATGTAAATAATCAGTAATATCACCATTAACTGTTGAATGAGCAATATTTTTATAATATTGTAAGCCATCAATAGTCATATGAGCAATCAAAGATACTGACCTACCCCTCACCATTGGAACAGTTACAATGGCACATGTTCCTCTTCTATTTCTCCATGGCTATGATTGAGATGTAAATTAAATGAGGATTTATCAATAAAAATAGTTTTGGAATAATCATCATTAAAGTGATCTCAAATCAAAGGGTATACTTTTTTCTCAATAAAATCATTTCAGGATTATTTACTCTATCTAATTCTTGATGGCTTAACTTCATTGTAATTTATAATTCCTGGAGACATTTATTAATACTTGAAATTAAAATTAAAAATTTTCTTCTTCTGTCTCCAATGTTTCTTTGATTTCCTTTAAGGTTATTTGTGAATTAAAAGAAACCAAATTTTAGAATCTTTCTTTATGAGCTTGATTAAGCACTCTTCTTTCACTTCAACCTTTATATTTTTTCTATAATCCCATTTGATTTATAATTAGAAGTTATATTTCTTGCAGTATTATAGTTTATTTCTAAATTATCAGCAGCTTCCTTTTTAGTCTTTCCTTGTTCATTTAATAATCAAATAAGGCTAAGGCATTAAGTATTAGTGAATGTACTGTATCTAGTTCTAGCTACAGACTCAGTTATTTCCTCACCAGTGTTTTCTTTTGGTAGATATAATTTGATATAAGGGATATACAAATACTTTTTAAATATAAAAAAGAGTGTACAATAATATTTTTAGGAAAACAGCAAGTTAGAATTAGACCAGCCTGCCAGCCTAGATGCCAGAGCATCCAAATGGCAAACCAGAATGCCAAAGGCACTGCTGCTGGTACAACGGATATGAAACTAGAAAGGAGTTTTCCAATAACTGCCAGTGATCCAGAATCTCATACAGGCACATAATAAAATACCATATGAATAAGGCCGTTAACCCTGAGGGGTGTGTGAGTGTCAGCAGATAAGGTGGTCTTTTTCAACATCAAAACTAAATTTTTGGGAAAGGTTTCTAATGAAAAATAAAGGAAGAAAAATTGACTAAAAATTTTCTCAGTGCGATGCAACTGATTAAATAGTGGTCAATTGATAAGGAAACAAGCCAGGATCAGGTCCCTCAAGTTTGACCTAACTGGTGAATTATTTGGGAATGGAGACAGATAAGCTCACTGGGAACTGACATTGAAGGAATTGGCAGCAGGTTGAGTTGCTGTTGGTTTGACCTTAAACACCTGAACCGAGACTCAACTGTGTTTCCAGCAGTTGGCATGATGGCATCTGGCCTGACAAGCAACAGGAATCCCCCAAGGCCACCCCACATAAGGGCAGTCCCAATTGGTTAGGAATGGGTTCAGGATACCCAACCCGCCCATTTCTGGTCGCTGGGCCATTTGTTTGGTCAAAATCATTGCATCAGTCACAATACCCAATTTGCCAGAAGGGAGCTTCAAACTATTGTTGATGGTGTCAATTCTGCTACCTGCATGTTGGGGATCATCCCCAACGATTTGGGGAGGGGGTTAATTAAGACAATTGCAGTGTTGGCCAAATTGAAACTGTTGGCAATTCTGGCTGATGAATCAATCTTCATTCCTATTTGACTATGTGGATCCTGATCATCGGGCTTGCTTCCAGTCATTTTTGGACTGATCGACTACATTTCAGCAATCTTGGTGCAAATTCCCTGATCAGATGTACAAGTTCAGGCGAGGTGAGTGTGGCACCAGGGGAGGGATCCAAAGAGGGAGAGCTATTACCAGCGCTCGTCTACCAAGTGGGTGAGTCTCCCTGGGTGATGAGGGTACAGCCACCCTCTTTGGAGCCTTTTTACTCAGAAATGGGAAGAGGGTCTGATCAACAAACAGGGGACATTCCCCTGGACTTACATTTATGCTTGCCTCTATTTCAGCAGAAAATAAAATTAAACTATTGCCAAAAATTAAGTTGTGATTGGAATATAAAATGTTGAAATTGAAATGCAAAATGATGAAATCAATTTGTAAACTTCTGTGTTGAAATCAAAATGCAAATGTTGAAATTGAAATACAAAATTTTGAAATTGAAATGCGAAAATGTTGAATTCAAGTAAAAATGGTATATATAACAATAAAAAAAACTTATTTGAAGGAGAGAGCCTAAAAAATTTGGACTTGGAATAAAATAATGAGCCTCTTTATTAAAATTGTTTATCCTTTTTTGCTTTAAATTGGAAATATTTTCCTTAGATGAGCTTCAAAAGCGCTCATAACTGTAGCTTCAAGCTTTCTAACTCTTTTTAAAGCCATGAAACTTTTTTACAACTTAAGTGCTGGAATCAGATGTAGCTGTTTTATTATCTGAATCTGCTATGCTATATGGGTCATCTTCAAGGTTCAAAACAAATTGTTATTAATAGTGTGTGGCATAAACAAATAGAAAGATAAAAATGATCAACAGTAAATTTCTAGTACTATCTTTTGACCGCATTTTAGCCATGAACCTGTTTTGTTCTTTAATTGGAGACAGTAAATTATCCAGTCATGGAAATAGGTAAACAGAAATTCTACACTGGTAGTATTTCAATTCTAATGGATTTCTGCTTTTAAGCCTTATAACCAATACTAGTGAAATACCTGTGCTTTTCTATGGTGTTTATAAAGCAGCAGATTTTTCTAAATTATTTTAGTTTTTACAACCAAAACTACCTGGCGTTGCTCAGGTTTCTTTATAAGCTCACACTGACAGCCTATAGGCTTTGCCAGCGCTACACTCGAGCCACTTGGACTAACAGCTTCACTGTTGCACTCATGGCTGATGAGCTGATTATCCTAACTTTACTTAACCTACTTAAAACTCAAATCAGATTGTTTAGTTTAGTTTTGAGTGAGCAATTTGGTAAAAATTTGATAACATTTGCCAATTCTCACCCACTTACCCAAATAAATTGAATCTATCATATTTGATACTTTCAGATTTGATATAATTTGCCAATTCTCACCCACTCACCCAAATAGATTGAACTTATCAGACTCAACTAGTTTTGGGTGATCAATTTGGTGAATTATTAGCTAATATTTGTCAAATCTCACCCACTCGCCTAAATATATTGAGCCTATCATACTTGATAGTTTCAGATTTGATATTACTTGCCAATTCTCACCCACTCACCCAAATAGATTGGACTTATCATATTCAATAGTTTCAGATTTAATATTATTTTCCAATTCTCACCCATTCACCCAAATAGATTAAACTTATCAGACATGATTAGTTTCAGGTGAGCAATTTGGTAAATTATTAGCTAATATTTGTCAAATCTCACCTAATCACCAGAATAAATTGAATTTATTATACTCAATAGTTTCAGGTTTGATATTACTTGCCAATTCTCACCCATTCGCCCAAATAGATTAATCTTATCAGACTTGATTAGCTTCAGGTGAGCAATTTGGTAAATTATTAGATGATATTCGCCATTTACACCAACTCACCCAAATTAATTGACCTATAAATTTAAATTTAAATTTATTGTGGGAAGGCCAACCATGGGACAATCACTTCCAAATATGACTCAGGAAAGACAAACTTAGTACCAGGGGAGGCATCCCAGAGAAGCGATGCTATCTCTTGTTGCCAGCGGGAACGCCATTTATGGGGAGGGGAGGGGACGTGTGAAGGGGCCAGAGCCACTATTGAGCACGTGTGGAAAAAGGGGTCTGATTTAATGAACCAGACTGGGAACCAGGAGGAGACCAGCTGTTGGCGACGCGGTGGGAGGTATCCAAACATCCATACTTGGAAGTGGTCCACCAAATGATACCGAAATCTGTGGACAGTTTCTGGGAGGGTGGGGGTGGAGCCTGCGATGGCATCTAAGACAATCGTGTGGATGGTCCACATGGCGATTGCAACCACCAGATCATGGAGGGAGGGTGAAAGGGAGGAGGCCACTGATAGAGCAAACATATCTCTTGACAGACTGAAGGGATGCGTTTGATCCTGGCCCAGCAGACGTTGAACTTCGCGCCATATCACTTTAGAGGTGGGGCACTTCTCCAGGCGGTGGAACAGCGTTCCATACTGGCCACACACGACACAGGATGAGTGTAAAGCGTTAGAGCACTCAGCTGTACAATACACTCGCCTTAGGCAGCGCACACACATGGGAGCAGACTTGAGGCTGCAACAGAGGATGGTGTGCATATTTCCAGATAGTCTTTTGGGTCTCAGTGGAATAAGGGATGTCCATCATGTCCAGGTAGTCTACCATGGATAGGACATGGGGCCGAATGGGGTCACGCCATCATGGATGGGTAGCCCCTGTACCTCTTGTGTGAACTGAGGAGAGGGGCGGCCTCTTCGGGTTGTATGTCTGCTAATATGAATTCTCCACTCTGCGCTTTGCATGGAGAGTAGGATTCGTTTGTAGTGGGTTTTAGTCCCGTGAGGACCTGTGGCCGATGTGTGTGATGCGAGGTATTTCATCAGGGAGTGGGGGTTTGATGGATTGTTGAGGCCCAAGGCTCGGGAGAAGTTGGAGCAGGCTGCGCGGGACCAGTGTTGGGATGGGAGTGTAGGAGTGGTGACGGCTGCGATCCAGGTGCCCAGGATCTTGGCAGCATGGGCTTTGAAGTCAAGCAGGCCCATGCCACCTTGATGATGAGGGCCAAACATGACCTCTAGCCATACTGGTGGAGGGCGGCCTGACCAAAGCCATCCTTGCAGCAAGGCATACAAGGATTTGAAGAAGCTTGGGGAGAAGGGGATGGCATGGCCTCCAAACTAGACTTTAGATAGGAGCATAGTTTTGGCTAGAACAACCCTGCCAGTGAGGGTAGTAGGGTGGGCTCTGAGAGAGGCGATTCACTTCGTCACGTTGTCCAGTATACGGCCCTCCATTACTGCTGACGCGTATCCGCCTGCCTCCATCCACACGCTCAGATGGCGCACCAGTCCTATGGTAGGACGTGGCACGAAGGGGAGCACCATTGGGGTGGTGTGTGTTTAGTTAGTAAGGCGTGGGCGTGGGCGAGCAGATGGGCCGGGTTGGGAACTAATTGCTGGGGCCCAACAGTTCTGAAACCGACCAAGGAGGATGACTTCAGTTTTGGAGGCGTTCAGTGTCACGTTGCTTACCCAGAATTAATTGACCTATAATACTCGATAGTTTCAGATTTGATTTTATTTGCCAATTCTCACCCACTTACCCAAATATATTGAACCTATCATATTTGATACTTTCAGATTTGATATAATTTGCCAATTCTCACCCACACACCCAAATAGATTGAAACTATCAGACTCAAAGGTTTTAGATGTCAGTCAGTACATCAGTCAGTGAATGTGTTTTATTAAGTAGATATTCACCATTTTTCACCCACTCACACAGATAGATTAAACTTATCAGACTCAATAGTTTCAGATTTGACATGATTTTCCAATTTTCACCCACTCACCCTAATAGATTAGACTTATCAGACTCAATTAGTTTCAGGTGGGCAATTTGGTGAATTACAGATAATATTTGTGAATTCTCATCCACTCACCCATATAGATTGAAACTATCAGAATCAATAGATTCAAATTCAACTTTATTTGCCAATTCTCACTGACTTATCCAAATAAATTGAACCTATCATACTCGATAGTTTCAGATTCAATAAGATTTGCCAATTCTCACCCACTCACCCAAATAGATTGAACCTATCAGACTCGAAGGTTTCTTATGTCAGTCAGTCAGTGTTATTTTTTTACTAAGTAGATGATTAATTCATCTAGAGAATGTTTTTTTCTGCTTGCCATTACTTTTTGAGCGATTTTATATAAAGTAAGTAAACTAAAATTTCAAGCTCCCACTTCTCAGTTAACTGCAATGTCATCAGATCCCCCATCAGCTTCTCCAGTATGAGTTAGAAGAAAAACCACCTTCAGATTTTTCTATCTGGAGAAAAACACATTTGTACTGGGTCATCTTTTCTTACTAAATCCTTGGAATTTGTTCTCTTATAAAGAATCTTGACTGCCACCTTGCACATTCTCAGAAGATGCCTTGAAGCCCCTGGCGCTCCCCTGGTGCAATATGTGATTTGTCATTTTGGTCATCTATAGAAAATTGTTTCCATACGCTGATAAAGCAATAAAACAAAGTAGTGCAGTTTTGAGGGAACCGCTAGATTTATTGGTTTTTACCCTTATAAAAAATTTTACTTTATACTTCATATGTGAGCTAACGCTGCAACTTCAGCACAAAGCCCCTGGTATTCCAAGGAGTTCACTTACAAAAACTCATACCTGGGTACCAACAGACACCACTATGGTGGTTCAATCGATAGGTTTACTCACCCTTCTCCCCTCAATATGCTCCACAAGGAGCTGATGGTTGGTTTAGAGGCCTACAGCTCTGACCCAGATTCAGTTTGTGATCATTAATGGACCGCATGTCTAGCAGGGTCTTGCCATTTTTGTCAAGATAGTATCTCTAACTCTCCATGAGCAGGCTATTAATAACCCTCTTAATCTCACCTAGTATGGTGTCAACACCCTCAATGTAAACAAATAAACCACAGGAAAACCCTAAGGGAAGGTAACATGTGAGGATGGCAAGGGTTAACATGGGCTAAGGAAAAATATATAGAACTCAGGTTTTATCTAAAATGAATGAGACGACCAAAAAATAAGGTTGGTCTCATAAATTTACAGCTAAAGCTTTTCTTTCTGATTACTATCACTTACTAGTAAACAATTTGACTCAAATAAAACAATCTGATAATCAATACCAGGTGAGATGAGCACATTTAATAGACAAGGACAAGATTGGGCAAATGTGGTAAAGGATGGCAGACATGGATCTACACCGCCCAAAGGAACCAAGTGCACAGGAGTAAAAAAACCAAATTAAGATTAAAAACCTGAGGTGATGCTCCCCGCAGGTTATGTGGACTTTCTAATAAAACACTGCAGTTACATAAAAGTGTTCCACTCTCAACCGCTGTCATCAGTTCACATGGGATCCATGTATCTTTGGATACAGAGGCTCTGGCAATGTGGTAAAAGTTTGGCAAAGCCCAACCAAAATTATTCCCAGATGCTGTGTACATGACAACTCACACTATCCGATGTGGTTGGGTGGACTTTGGGTTTGAGACAGCGGTGGAAGAAAATAAAGCTGAAAAGGTCAGAGTAGTGATTGACCTTCTTGACAGTCAGTGTTTAGTATTTATCAAACGTACACGTTGGACAGAATCAAGATATATTGTTGATTTTCAACTATCTTCTGACAACACTGGTGTGCACATTAGTCAAGCACCATCTTTAGTAGGGCTTAGAATTCTACAGAAAAATTAAGCAATTTTAGATTCCAGCTGATGTCAACCCTTGGCATGGGGAAGGCAATTGCAATTACTTTCCCAAACCTGGAGGTAGCGAAGGATCTCACTTAAATCCCCCATATCACATCCATTATTATTGGCGGGAAAAATCCCGATTATTCTGTGCAACAGTGGAGAGTGCGTCACCCATATTCAACCACTGTCAGGCCTTTGGAAACAAGATTCATGCCTGTCTCATAAAAGAAGGCATAAGAGAAATGGAATGTTGTGAGGGCGAAATGGGCGAAGATGACTAAGAGCATGTCAAAATCACTGACACCTCACAAGCATTTACTGGGGAGAATTCAGACAATATAAAATTGTTGACCCAATTTCCTCAAAGGAGAAGAAAATGGCCTAACAGGCTTGCAAGTTGACCGCAGTCAAGGCAAATGATTTGGTGGAATCATCCATCTCACCTGAACAGATTCAGGAAGACATGAAAGTACTAGAAACAATGAGCCAATCAAATGCCACAGAAAACCAAGCAATCAATCTAAACAAACAGGATATGGTGGAATCCAATTTAGAAGCAAATTTGTCAGCACAGGGATTTGTCACATCCACCAAGATTATAAATTGCAACCCAAACGGGATTGATAATCAACAATTGAATGTGTCAGACAAAATTGTGCCCAATGAGAACACTCAACTGCACCGCAATGATAAATTAAAAGCCAACAAAGGCAAGAAGGGAACAAAAAAGCAGTAGTGAAAAGGGCAGAATATACCCCAGTCCCTACTCATCATTTTGCACCCGCAGCAAGGATGCAGAGGTGAGAAAAGAGGGCGAGGGAGTAGGGCTGGGGTTCCTGCTAACCGCTCCTGAGGCGAACCAGGCGTCTCAGTAGAGATAGGGACGCTGAAAATAGTGGGAATCAATGAATTAACATCCCAGGCCAAGAAGATGTGTCTCCTGTGCAACCCCCTTGTGGACATCCTGGCGGTGCAGGAAACCCATTGCCCACAGGAAAAGGAGACATGGGAAAACATGTTCCTTCCAACTATATTGCTTTGGTTACAACACTGTGGGGTGATAGTACATGCAAACCAAAATTTTAATTTCAATAATAACAAATATTTTTGGATGGCCATGTACTAGCTGTTACCCTCTCATGGCACATAATAACCAGCGTTCACACACCAAACTGTGCATCAGAGCGTCTGAGTTTCTCTTGGACTTGACACACCTCCATCTTCCAGCAAACAATTTTGTCATGGGAGACATGATTTGCTGAACTATCCCCAGACACAACTGATAGCCACATACAACAGAGGCACTACAAGGGCATGTGGAACCTTGAACGTTAAAAGCAACCTTGGGCTTATATGATAATTTACTTAAACAATTGCCTCTCCTGCAGAACATGTCACGCCCACATGTGCACAATGGTAAACTTATTTCTATGTCACAAAGGACATAACACTTGCGCCAATAATTTTCCAACACCAAATTTATAAATTAAAACTTCAAAAATCAAATTCTCTGACCACCGCTAGTCTTGGTGTCCTTCACACCAGAAAAAACAATTACCCTAGCACCCAGGTTGTGCAGAATACGCCCAGAAATTTTAGTTAACTCGGAGTATAATCCTGGGTGGAGGAAATGTCCTCAACATGGGTTTTTCAAACACCTTCCTGTTCAGACCCACTGATCACCAGGAAATTTTCAAAAAATCAATAATACAACAGATTAAACATACATCAAGGAGATACAGGGTAGCTTCTGCAATCATTAAGTACTTTGAACAAAATTGATCACATGGTAAACAATGTCTTACACCAAAACAGTCCTGGATGGGGACGTAGATGGGCAGAGGTTTCTGCATGTCTAAATACCTTGCTATGTGAACACTAACACTGCGTTGATGTTAGATACAGAGCAAAAAACCTAAAAGATGGACAAACTTGTTTGAGTTAATTTTTTCTGTTGATTTTACACCCTAAAAAACATGGTAGCCTGCAAACAGTTTAATGACTGAATACATCCATAGCAGAAACACCTGAGGAAGTCGTGACTAAAGTACACAGGTTTTATACAAATTTATATAAATCTGACCCAGTAAAACCAGCGAAAATTAAAAGATTTCTCACTAATGAACATATTGGCACCGTGGCTAAAACAAATAATTAAATTAACTTAATTTTGTGTGAGAAATTATGGGAAGCAGTGCGTGGTGCACCACAAGGGAAATGCCCTAGACCTGATGGACTTCCCTATGAATTATATAAGAAATATTTTAAAAACATCTCTAATATTCTTTTAGCTTCCATGAATAAGTGCATTATGGAAACATACCTCCTACCTGGAGGTAAAGAAGCCTATACAGTCAAGCCCCTTCAAAAATGAAGATAGAGATAACCTATGTAATTGGCGCCAAATCTCCTAGCTAATACTGACACTTAAAATTTAAAATAATTATGGCCAAACGATTAGGGAAATCCCAACTTATGTGATATACCCATCACAATATGGATTTGTCCCCAGAAGATCCATATGGTACAGTATAACATAGTTGTAAATGTCTGCTAATATAAAGCCTCTGGAGCTCTCATTTATTTAGATCAACAGAAAGCATATGACAGGGGGAACTAGACTTATCTCAGGTTTGCCTTCAAAATTTAATATCCCAAATATGTTTATAAACTGGGTGACGTTTTTCAAAGGCACAACCACCTTTGCTGTTTGTGGATCAGGTTTTTTACTAAACTAGTTTTTCCACAGTGGGGACTCAACCAATAGGACCCTTTAAGACCTCTACTATATAATTTTAGTCTTGATCCTTTAATCTGTAATTAAAATGCTTTCATCAATGAAATCAATGTTTAGGGCCAACCACCAGTTAAAATGCTGCCTTTTGCTGACAACTGCGTGGTGGGTATATTCTGCAACCAGGATGCTTACATACTTGAGAAAACAATACAAGAATAGTCATCCATCAGAAACGCATCACTTAATGCTGAAAAACTGAAATTATACTCCTGGGAAAATATTAGACCCATTGGACGCCATCCACCTTGGGTCATCAGACTAAAGGAACCTCAAGACTCCTCACCAGACCTAGGAGACAAAGATCACCAACAACCCCACTAGAACTTACCTTCACAACCATGCAGTCAGCTGAACTTGTCCACCACTTGGGTATGGTTAGAGGCAGGGGGTAAGTCACCATCATGATGTAGAATCATCTCCTAGATAATTTAACAAAACGCATTGCCTCCTTGCATGGGCATCATACAGGTCTAACTAGGCGAGTTGTGATAGCCAACTCTGATATTATCAATTATATCATTTATGGCCAATACAATTGCCTTTTCACCGTCCTTTCTTACCACAATATATGCTTTAATAAAAGGATGACTTTAGTTAAACATAAAGCCCCTGTGCGCCTTAAAACTTTATCTGGCCCTAGGAGGAATGGAGGTATGGGGCTAACTAATTATGTAGAACAAGAGGCCCATATACTAGGATCCTGGATAGCTTAGATGACTAATCCAGACCTTCAAGACATACTCTGGGCCAGAGCAGCAAAATCAAATTTTGCATGAGCGCTCCAAATATAAAATCCAAATCATCCAAACTCGTTGACTAAGTATCTGGCATCTCACCCAACCCTCTGAAGGACCACATGGTACTCCTTTACAATTTAAGCAAATACTTTTAGCCTTGAGAAGAGCAGACTGGAAGATCCACATAAGTGACCATACCAGTCACCAGGGTCACCCAGGGCTAACTCACAGATAAGAAGTTAATGTAAAAGTAGTTACAAACAATATGATATGTCATGTTTACATATCATCATTGAGGGATCAACTTCCAGGAAAAAGTTGGACGTCAGGAGTCTAAAAAGGTCAAGATGCAGGACCTTCCTGACCTAAAGCACACCTTGACCAACGCTGGGTGCAGGCCAGATATGTCCAGGTTGGACCAGGGAGAGTGCATGATGCCCAGTCCTGTGTTATGGCAGAAGCGTTAAAATGGACGAGTTATATCCTCAACAACAATGGTCATTTCAGTTGCTTGGAGCACTGGGGTTAAAAAATGTTCAATTTTTGAAATTTCGAAATCAGGATGGCTCAGCTTGCAATCAATCACTCTAGTTCATTCAATCTCAAGCTACAGTACCCTGGCCAATGGTGGGGTGCGCCAATTGGTTTGTTTAGGCTTGGAATCTTTTTCCTTAATTAATGACTCACCTCCCCTTTTTTAAAGTATAGTTCTCAATACCAACTTTCCTTGTTGGTCATCTTCCTTTTTATAATAAACCATTGTTTTACATTTTTATATATGTTGACTTGGGTGAACCTGTGCGTGGACCTCTTTGGGGAAGTCTCTAACAACATCAGCCATTTTATTTGCACAAAATTAGCTATCACATCTGGTGCACCGCTGGGCCGCCCGGTCCCCTCCAGACCGAGGCACCAAAGCCCTCCATCCAAGATCACCGTTTGGATATGGACTCCTCTTTGGGGTCCACCCAAGTCTTGTTGTTTGTTTGCTTACTATAAATATACAGCGTTGAATACCTTTTCTCTGTTATTTTAGCTCCAACACCTTCTGCGCGACTATGCTCCCTATAATACTGATGACTAGTTCTCTGGCGTTGTGGATGTGTATTGCGCACCAACTCACTGGGAATAAGAGTTATATATACTCTCCTGACACTAGATGATCAACCTATTTTATTTAAATGCACTAATTTTATCCATGTGGGGCTTTCACTGAGTAAAATTGGGTGCGCCTGCCATTTATCACAGCCTCAATGGGTCTCACCACCATTTACTTATTTGGCTGATGGTTATGGAGTCTTTGCATTATTATTGCTACCCCCAACTAGGAAGTGCCCACTCTTCTTGCTTGTACCTGGTAAATATCGACGCTTTGCAATCTATTAGACTTGTTATTCCACAACTTGCCAACGAAATTAACAAAATTAATTATAAAAATGGGTTTTTTCTTGGTACCACGTTCAGACAGTACAGACAGGATCATTGATGAAGGGCCTGGTGGTGATGGCCTTGGATAACGATGCACAACCCGCCGCCAAAATGGGTATGAGGTCATTCATGGCCCAAAAAGCATTTTATAACGCTGTTATCATATCTAAAAGCGAGCCAGATATCTTCTCTTGTGGCTCTGATATGGAACCCATTTCAGTATATCAAATCACCCCAGAGAACCCGCGCTTGACCACTACCATGATCCGCAGAACACAGGAGGTAGAAAAAGAGTTACTCTTCAATACAAAAATGTCTATGCAATTGCTGTAGATATGGTGGGATATGTGACCTCAATAGTAAGAGTGGCCAACTAATCCTCTCCATTCTATTATGCAGAAACATACCCTGGAGGCATGCTTATTCCTGAAAAAAATTATATGGTAAAGTGTTAGCATTTTTCTGTTTTAAATAATGACCATTTGGGATATTTTTGTTGAATGCTACCCTTTCATCCCCTTCAGGTAAAATCAGCACAACAATTTTGGTGGATACCTGAGCCTCTGAGAATTTTTAGACTAAGACAAATACGACTATCTTGAGTTGAGTTACTTGCCTGGTGGTATGGTTTTGGGAGGGGCTTCCCAAGGTATTCCCACGATGAAGGTTCTGGGGTTAGTACATTACAAGTTGGCAAGTATCATATGGCGGACCATTTCAAAGCAATCAAAAAGTATTGTACCCCATTATTTTGGGGGTTTAGTGGTGAAGAAAGTTTAGCGTTAGAACCAACTTGAAAAACATTACATTGACCTTAACTTTGAATAATGGTCATATACTAGTTTTCCCTTTGTCTGAGGCCAATTCTCAGGGCGATCTGCCCCACTAGCCAATATCCACACACTCAGTCTTGATCCGTTGTGAAGCCCTCTCCGGATGTACCTTTACCTTCCTGTTTAGAGAGGTTGGAATCTTCGTTTGATGTGGCTTCAGCCGATGTACTACCAGCTCAATCAGAGTTTCATTGCTAGTTAAGATCACCATTGATCTGGTGCATATATATTCCTCAATTTATCCTTTGACTGTACTGGAGGAAGCGGCGTTAGATGTGTGGGTTAAGGAGCAGTTAGCCAAAAGCGATTTTTAGTGCACCTCCCCAGTATGCTCCACACTTCTCTTTGTGGAGAAAGCCAATGGTACTTTTGAGCCCATGTGTAGATTATGGGAATCTCAACAACGTCACAGTATCAGACTTGCATCCCATCCCACTGGACTCACAGATTTTGCACTATGCGGAGAAGGCGAGAGTCTTCTCCAAGCTGGTTTGTTAAACGTGTTCAATCAGATCCATATCAAGAAAGGTCAGGAGTGGTTGACCACATTCTGTAACAGAAAAGGAATTTCTAATTTCGAGGTATGCCCTTTGGGCTGAAAAATGCCCCTGCTATCTTTCAACATCATATTGACGCAGCTTTGGTGGACCTGATGGGGGTATGCGCGGTATCCTACATGGATGATATTCTGGTGTTTTACCCTGATAATGAGTCCCATGCATTAAATCTTTGGCTGTTGGTGGGCGTTTGAGGGCAGCTGACCTTACGTTTAAAATTAGAAAACGTGAATTTTTTAAGTCCCAGGTCGCCTTCCTGGGCAACTTCATGTTTGACCAAGGCCACATGTTAACTCCAAACATGAGAAGGCGATTTGTGTGTACTCCACCCCAACTTTGGTCAAGGAGGTTGAGGAGTTTTTTGGGACATGTACGTTACTTGAAAAAATTCATGCCAAATCTTTCTATGGTGGCTGCGCCTCTGTATATTGCAAGTGGAACTAAAGTGCTCTAATGGTCCCCCATTTTTAAGGATACCTTCCAAGATGTTAAGCGCACCCTGTTATCTACGTCTGTCCTTTGCCATATAGATCATGAAAAAGAGCTCATTTTGTCTACTGATGCCTCCAACTTTGCCATAGCAGCGGCCTTATTACAATTAGGCAAAGTTGGAATAGAGCATCCTGTGGGATATTTTTCCAGGAAGATGTCTCTTCCAGAGTTAAATTACGCCATATATGATAAAGAGTTTTTAGCAGTGGTTGAGGCGCTGACTAATTTGCATCATCACTTTGCATGGCTCATAACTCTTCCGCATACATATAGATCATCATGCCTTATTGTAGTACCGCGCACCTCATGTCTTGACCTCATGGCAAACCCACTGGCATGAGACACTAGCCCATTTTATGTTTTCCTATGAGTTTACTAAGGGCAAGGAGAATGGTTCGGCGGATGATTTGATCCAGAACCCTGCACTAGCTCCAAATCCAAAGGAGGTAGAGGTTCATTATATCCACTTGGTGATTCCGCAAGGTAAGATTGTGTCTCAACTTCCCTCTCCCTTGGCCCACGGGCCAGTGCTTGCTTCTCTGGAAAATGAAGAGGAATATAGTATGTTCAGAAAGGTAGTCCTTTCACAGCCTTTGTCGGTCATATATACTTTAATCCTTGCCAAGAGCGCGTTAGATCAGGATGACACTACCAGAGGTTACCACATGAAGGATGAGATTGTATGGTTTCAGGGGCGCCTATGAGTTCCTGCCGGACCTCTTTGTCTGGAAATCATCTGGGACCATCATGACGGAATCAATGTTGGTCATCCTGGGAAGGCGAAGACTCTAGAGCTAATTTATGCACTTAAAATTGGAAGGGGTAAACCGTGCAGGTGGTCAGGGATTGTAAAGAGTGCCTGGTCTGCAACCGAATGAAACTGAATTGACAGCCACTAGCAGGGTTGTTGGTACCAGTTCAATAGGCTTAAGGGACTTGGACTTCTTTATTGGTGGATTTCTAAAGTAGAATTGCCTGTATCCGATGGCTACGATGCCATCATTGTATTGGTGGACCTTTATAAAAAGTAGCCCGCTTTATTCCCTGCAGAACCATGGTAACCATGGCTGAGATGGCTAGACTCTTTGTCACTCATGTGTTTGCTCTTCACGGGGTCCCATAAGGATACATTTCCAATTGTGGACCCCAATTTATCTACATCTTTTGGAAAGAGTTATGTAAGAATCTTCAGATTCGCCCATGCCATTTGACTGCAAATCACCCCCAGTCATATGGGCAGACTGAATGAGCGAACCAGTGCGTAGAACAGTTCCTGCAGTGTTACACCGCCGCAGTTCTTCAGATTAGGTTTCCCATCTCCCTGTGGCCCAATTCAGCTATAACAACGCCCACATGCATAAATTGGTGGTTTCCCTTTTTCGCCAACTATACCTTCAACACCACTTCAACTTGGAGCCCAGCTATGGATCCAGTGTGGAAGCTGTGGTGGACTTTGCATAGACAATCAAGAAATTACACCAGGGGGTGACCGCCAGTTTGGATGCGGCCATGCAAGCTGTTATAAAATTTGCAAAATTGTTGAGATACGCCTTAAAATTTTTGCACAAGGTTATTCCCATTGAGAAATATAATGGATGATATGGAGATCATTGGTCTTCAAAGCACACTCAAATAAAATAATAAATAAATAAATATAATAGTATGGAACAATGGCCCCAACAACACTTATTTAATTTAATGAAATATATTTAGAAGATTCTCACTGTTTCCGCTCTCACAAAACTACTAACAATCCTCCCTCTTCAATCATCTCATCTCACTTATATCTCAGTGACTTCAGATAATACCATTTCCCTGCATTAGTAATCCAATTCAGCCATATCTCATTGGTTCCAGCAGAGTATGGTATTAAATTCTCTATCACCTTAGTTCAAGGTAATCCACTCATTATTTGT